>CM075173.1:12417241-12624741 GCA_037576465.1 Parascaris univalens
CAGACGGGGAAACCTCCGTGTATCGATGGACCCTCAGAAGCATCTGCGGGCATCTGAAGCGGGAGAGGTTGCAGGTGGAATAGATCATAAGGAACGCTCGGAAACAGTTTATTCTTCGACACGGAAACAACTTTCCGATCCAACCGCATGGCTTGCGGCGGTATGAACGTTTCTTCTTGCGAAGGGAGTGTTGCGTCAAAAATCCAGGCGAATACTTATCACAGCATTACGTATGAGAATTGTTGCCATGAATGTGGGAGCCTCCCATCGTGGTGTGTTAACGGCAGTAAATATGAACGATGAGGGACCTCATTTCAGTGTTTTCCTTCAGGGATGTCTTGAGTTTGCCCATGAGAGTTTGTTAAGGTTTGCGAAAAAAATCTGCTGGAGCAAATGGTGTAGCCGAAGTAGAAATAACCATACATTGTTGGCAAATAAAACGCAGCAGGGAGAAGTATCTCGTCGATGAGATCAACAAATGTACCGTTTTTTATAACTTCAGAATAGAATTGATCGGAGGAGATTATGATGTCCAGTGTGGCTATTACACCTCTAATGTTCGTAAGAGTCTTTGGGGCATGCAAACACGGCCGCCTCTGATTCATTTTAGTCCTCTTTGCGGTATAGATGAGCACATGTTTGTAGAAAATTCGCTTCTACGAAGACAGCTTGTTGCACACTTCGAGGAGAACAAAGCACATCTGCTGAAGCACAACGACAGCAAGCAATTTCTCGCACTCGTTATACTGAAGTCTATTGTTAGTAGCAAACCGATGACTGTGATTTCTATGCCCTGGCAGCTTGTTTGTTGAAAAAACTCCTACGTGGTAATTTCTGAAGAAAACGCTATTGCGTTGTGCGATGTTGGCCTGCCTTTCCTTAAAACAGTTGATCCTACGATCGATATTGATTTAGGCAGAAGTCTTCTATCGCTTACCACGAATTCCAATCTACCGTTTTGTTTCTATAATGGGGAAGATGTTGTAAGATGCATTGGTGACATTATGGGGGAGGGAGGGGGTTGGGACAGTCATAACCGTCAAGTTGTGATAAATGTAAATCCGCGCTCACCGTATAATGGCCTTTTGCCTGTTGAGAATGTGTAAGCGGTGGGGACGGGAGAGAAAACTCCGTTTGACAAGTGGAAGGAGGGGGGAGGAATGGTGACGTGTCAGGAGGGCCCCCTTTGAGCGCTTTAAAAGGATATTCACTCTTAGCGCACGGAATGTTAGCCTCCGCGAATGGGAGTTTTCTTCTCTCTCAATTTTTCGTGATCGCAACGTTTCCATCGCTTTATCTGATGAATACTTTGCCATTATTTATAACGATTTTCAAAGGAACAGCGAGCTGTCTTGAATGTGACCAATAGCTATTGGAATTGAGAGTGTCTTAGGTGCGGCGTCGTGGTCGTCATCGCAAATCAGATGCGGCAATTGATGCAGCGATTTTCTCAATGCTTCTCTCCGGCAGAAACCTCTCGTCAATGGCTGTTCACCGTGAGATGTTAAAGAATCCTCGATACAGTCTCAGTGAGCGTACTGTTAGACGTAGGATGAACGAATTCCTAGAACTCCAGCGTGCACGATCAGTGTGTGGCGATAACGTCGACGATCCGATGCTAACAATGAGCGATCCTTTGCAAATTCAAGTAATCTCTTATTTTCTTCGATTAATGTTAATGCTTCAGAGGCGAGCATATGCTCCTTTTTTCGTTTTTTGAAATAAAGATAACTAAGCATAGTTTCCTACTCCTGTCGTCGGTTGTGCGCTTATGGTCTCTCCTGAGGCATTAGCAAGAGAACGTACGAAAGATAAAGATAGATATTGATCGATGAAAGATAGGTAACTCACGGGACAGGCGGGGGAGAAATTTGCTGGTTGGTACAAGTGAAAGGCATCTCGTTTGGAATATTTTCAAGATTGACGCTGTCATATTTTCTTCCGAGTCTGGAACCTCGCATTTCCACTTGCAGCTGTTCGTATTACAGCAATCCCAAATCCAGGAATGGAACTTCCAATTCGGGAAATGACAGTCATCTTTGCAGTCGAACCACTCTCCTTAGCATCAGAAAAGAATGAATTTGAATTTTGAACGAAGTTAAACTTTACAATGCATCGTTATTCATACGAAAAAAGCATCTGGCAACATCATCTTCACTTAGAACTTCATAAATTTCTGCGCTCAGATCAGTTCATTCAGTAGTTAAAAAGTTCACATTTTTAATAGAACGTACATTTCATGAAACCATAAATAGGTGATGCGTGTTCCAGAGTTCGAGTGATTTTGGTTTCCGGGGAGGGGGTTGACGGTGACTGAAATTCTTTTGTGCCAGTTACAGCAAGTTATAAAGCGGGAATATTTTTGCGATAATTATAGTAACTGAAGATAGCAAATGAAATTGTTTTTGCGGCGCCATGCACTTATTAGCACCAAACACCCGAGAGTACTGGTTATATTAGCGAATTACTGGCTATTGTAATGTTACGCTGTTGGTTAGAATATCGAGGCAGCATGAATTTGCTTGGGACTTGACCTAATTCCACCTTGGAGACATAGGAAGCACTAGGAGGAAATGAAGGGAAGTGCTACAAGTACGGTCTTTTTTTAGCTTGTCGAAGCTTGCATTAAAATTTTCCCCCATTCATTTTCTGCCAGTTGGCAGGATTGCGTCATGTTTTTACCGTCTGTAGATTTTCCACTGATAGAAATATCGTCTTAACTTCTACTTATTCACTTCCACGATGGATGTTTTGTTGCATCGTTTTATTTCTTTACGCTGTTTTCGTCGGTCATACTTATACGTCTTGCTAAAGTGGAAGCTTGCTGCCCTAATTTCTGCATTTTTGCTTAAAGGAAGCAACATCAAAGAGTTTACCGCTCTTCACCGTATTCAAATCGCCATAGAAAATGAACATAGTTGATTTTGCTGGAATTTTTAGGGCACTGAAATCCTCTCTCTGAAGGATCATCGGTCGGTTATTAGCCAAAATTTTTCCCCCACCTTTGCCATTTATTGCCATAATTCAGTTCTTTCTACCCGCCTTTTTTAACTGGCAAATTACTTTGTTTTTATTATTTGCATTCTTACGGCGATGGCAGATAATAAGGTACAGAGTGACCGAAATTATAGGAGGCGCTAAGCGTCCACGTTTATAAGTCTGACTGCTGCGCTGTGAATTATTGAAATAACCAAGCTTACCGACCATTGTTGCAGTCAGAAGCTGCGAGAACCCTTATCGACTTCCTTCTTTTATATTCCCCTTTCTTCCTGTCAATGAGTGGAACTCCTTAAGGCGATAGGGACGAACACTCATGCATTGCCTGCTTAAATAGATTCATCTGAGTCTTCTGTGCGAAGTTCGCATTATCTGCTTTTTATGTAGCACCATCCTATTTTTATTGTCTAGTTTAGTAATGAGTGACCCGTACACCTTTATAACTTTCGGGTGCGGTTGCCCGTTCTGAAGTTAAATCCTTTATTTTTCGCGCAGCTTTCTCGTAAACGATATTATCATAGGAATTTATCTATCCTCTCAATACTTCTGCACTTATTTTCATGTCTTTATGCCATCTTCTGCTGGAAGCTTTTCTGATATTTTGACCTTTTTCTTCAAAAATTTAAGGAGGGCCTTGTCGGAGGTGCGTCAGCATCGATAACTATGGGCAACAACCGATTTGATGAGAATGTCACCTGTTCTGATGATACTGCTATTTCCTCATTGCATAAACTTTTCGCATACGCCGAATCAAATGTTTTCACGAGAGATTTCGACGACGATACTCTCTCACTTTCAACAGATTCAGTTGCTCGGAGTGAGCTAAAGGTACCGCTGTTTTATTTGTTTTCGAAGGCTTGTGCTTTCACTTCCACTCGATGATTCTCTCTTTGTGAATGCCACCATAGTACCTTCTTGGATCGTCCAAGCGAGCTCAGTCTTTTTCCATCACTTTCTATGACTGACATACTCTGTCCGAAACTTGCTTGCATGCTAAGTGTTCCTTACCTCACTTGGCGGAGTTAGTTATTCGCATTTGTGCATGGAAATGAAGGTCGTACTGAAGCAATATATGAGTTGATACCATTTTTTTCAACTATTTCTTACAGCCATCTTTGCGTCATACTATTCAGATCCTTACGTAAGACTCAAACTTTCAATTATTTCTCTAAGAAAGCCTCACAAAGGGAAAAACAAACAGCACCACAGTTCAGACTCAGTTGCATCAAGCATTCTATAGAATTATACGAGGGAATTTTGCATTAGAGTTTTCAGACACTTATTGTCAAAACATTCAGCTCTTTTGTTTTGCCCTTTTGCTCTTCGGCTGGAGTATGAGTTCATAGGAACTTTAGAATACTTATATGATTTGTAGCTAGCTAGCCTCCTCTCGTCATTCCGTAATGACCCTTTGATTGACGAGATTGGAGATCTCAGCAGAATTTTCTCTTTGGAGTCATCTCCAGTTTATATTAATGGCACATTCTCGTATACTCTTCCAGCAAACTGCATCGGCACAATCGTCAGGAATTACCTTCGATGTGGCAGTGGTGAAGGAAGAAAGCCAAAAAGTTGGAATGAGGTCCGTTTGCTCATCAGACGACCATGTGGTCGAGCCGTCTAGTTTTCAAAGCCACAATCAAGCTGAATTAGTGGACGAAGTGGCGAACGCTAATGGTGATCGGCCGGAAGAACTAAGGGAGCGACTCGAAATTGACTTCGCCTCTCTGTCGCATGAAGCTGTCGACGAGTTCATGAAGGAGGTCGAGCTGGCGGTGCAGCAGCATCGACGTGAAATGGCCGCTCGAGCTGCACAATTGATGAGTGAGCTTCCTGCAAGCAAGAAACGTGAACTTCTATGCAAACTTAAAGAACGCTCCAGGTCCTGAGATGGGCTAGGGTGTTGTTGCTGCAACAGTTTGGGTCCGCTAAGTTCAAATCCGTATAGTGATGCGAATAAAAAGGGCAAAGCTACTTTGGTCTCATATGGTTCCGAACAAACGACTTCTTTTGCTGAGGTGGTACGAGTTCCTGTTGAACGAATGATCTCCGTCTGATGCTTCCTGCAGCTTGGTGAATCACCATGAAAACAAGGGAAGTATTTTAGGACAGTGCAGGAGAAAAAATTCGCAAAGTCAGGGTTGGTTTTAAATATATGAGTGGTTTCGTGTCGACTGTAGCTGCCTTCGGACCATCTCGGTCATGAGAACGAGCAAGCAACAAGGTGAAATTCCCAGGGAAGGCTGTTTGTCTGTTTCTGCGTTCCAAATTTTTAGCATTAACGTCGCAGTGGGTTCTTTGGCGTAATCGGAGGGAATCGCGATATTAAAGCTCCTCTCTGGATCTGAGTGAAAAAAGAATGGATTTTTTCGTCTGGGTCTCTGGTTGGGCTGTTACTCGCGGTTGCATCAATAATTGCAAAATGCCGAGGATTATTTCAGTTTCTGCACTGCTGTTCATGCTTTACTGGAAGCTAGGGAAGGGAAAGGTGCATAGAGGAGATACAATGCAAGTTTTTTTGCAGAATTGTTGAGAGTAAAAGGAATTAAATCCACCCTATTTCAACAAAACGAATTAAATGTTTCGATTTCTGCTTTATTAGTGATGTTTGGCGGTGACTTAAACATGTGCGAGATGGTCGGAATGAGAAGAGTTTTAATTGGGAAACGTTGTCTCCCACATATTCGCCCTGGACATTCTTTAGTGGTGAAGTTTGGATTTCGGCAACGGCTTGGGCGCACTTGTGGTTCTTCTAGCAACCTGCTTCGCTCCGTTACCATTTCTTCCCCACCTGCACTGATATTTAAGCGGTATTTTTATTGGCCCACAGTCGATGGCACAAATATACTTTCAATGATTTCGATGGGTCTGCTGTCGCAAACTGATCGATGAGTTTGACGCTACGGCAGACCGGGAAGGGAGAGGGTGGTCGTAAACGGCTCCACGCTGTCTTGTCATGTTGTCTGCAGCAATGCGACTTCTACGTCTTCTTACTCTCCTCGAAATATTCGACCATCATATAGTGGAGTACCTTTACAGGCATCGTAATGGCGCATTAAAGCTGACCTAAAAAGTCCACTTCCCATTATGCGTCGAGGGCTGTCGTCTTTTTTCTTAGGAAGTTAGCCGTTCCGAGCGGTCTCTCGATACCGTCTTGTATTCACATCCCATTTAGGCGCCGTTTTCGAGTTTCTCGAACGCATCTTCGCCATCCGTTTTCATTTACTCTCCCACTAATAGTAGCAAAGGCATATTGCCGTTTATAAACGCCCCGCTTACAAAAGTAGTTTGAGCCATCAAATCCTTTTTCACAGTTATCTTCACTTATTCGGTCAGCGATGAACACGTTGCGAATCCTCGTTAAGCATCGACTCAATTCGTTTGCCACTTCGCTTGGGTTGGATCGAGTCTGTGATCTCTCCTATAAATTAGCGATAGTGTAGAGATTTGTCCGGTGATCGAATTTGAATTTGAAATCGAGACAGGCAATGAGCCCTCAGAGTGAGATTGGAAAATTTGAAGGGCGATGGAATCCACGGCTGTAGAATTGAACTTTGGAGCCGAAATGCACATATGTGGAGTTAAGTATGAAGGTGGCTTTTTCTGATTCATTCTAGTGCATAGATCATGACGAGTGAGTGCGAAGGCAGAACAGGCCCTCGTCTCTGGAGCACAAATGTTCGTAAATCGTGCGTTTAACTTGTTGAAAGCAGTATAGCGCTATTCAAGAAGTATCACGGCGATAATAAACGTGCTCTGATAGTCGAGGAGAACGGACGCCGAAATGGCATGAGATGTCCGTCACACGTCCTCGATAGCATTCAAAATGAGAACGGGAGACGTTACCGTGCTGAGGTAAGATGGTGGCAAGGTATGGCGGATGAGCGCCGCATATTCCTTTGTGCCAAGTATACAGCTTTTTATCGTGAATATCTATGAGAGTAATGCTAAATGCATCAGTTGTTCAATTTTACTATGTTGCAGTCGAGTTTGGAACCACAAATAAAGTGCTGATTCTGGACTGTGGGTTATTCTTCTGGATTTTTGTGTTCACGACACATTTAATTACCGCTTCCTCTATCATCCAATGGTGGAGTTGAGGAATCGAACTGCACATTCCGAGCGAGGTCAGGGGTCGAATCAGTTTTGAGTTTTCGCTCTCTTTTCGAGTCGGGCTGTAATTTTTCTGAAATGAGGTTGCTCATGAAACCTTTTTTATTCGTGACGAAGTGGAAGTGGTGGCAATTTTCGCTAACTTCTCTCGTTGTTGTGAAGTAACCCGGTTATGAAAACGAACAATGCGCAGATTGATTGTTTCCGCCTATTGGATTTCTGTTTCGTCGAACGTTCTTGCTGAGGTGCGGAACTTTCACTCGAACTTCAAACAGGTCAAGTGATCTTTGTGCGGGTGTATAAAGCGTCCCTTTCCGACTGTGTGAAACTGTATAAATATATGAAACTTTGAAGTGAATGCGTGGCACACTTGATGTGAAGGGATATCTTCATGTGCTTGCAATTATGAATTCCCACTAATATGAAAGCTAGCAAGTTAGTCTTTATCGTTGTTTTTTAATAGTTAACTTGTCCTGAGAAATCCGACGAGATCCACTCTGCTTTTAAATAGTGAGGGGAGATTTTATCGGGATGTGGCGCCTGTCCACGTCTCAGAAATCCGGGGAGTATGACGTGATTGTGGTATGTGACGTTCTGGGTTCTGAAGGTAAGCTTGAGTTCTGCTGCAGAAAGGAGTTTTGTGTTGGGGGAGAGGGAGGGAGCAGGAGGAGGAGAATAGATTATTTCCTCGGAGGTTTATTCACGGTGGGGTAGAGACGGCGGAGGTGGTGGGTTATTCCACGCTTCACGAGATCTTGATGAAGAACACGAAATTACAACGAGATCCTGATTGGAGGAGTCACAGAAAAGCCAGCTGGAGGAATGTGCTCAGGTAGCTGTCAGTATTTGGATCTATTGCATTTTTTACGTGCACCTTTACAAATTGGCCACTTTTAAAAGCTATGCAGCATTGTTCATAAGGATCTCATCAATGAAAAGTGTAACTCATACTTCAGTAGTACCCAAATTATGAGCGGTGTGCCACCATATCGTAGGGTATGTGATGTTTTGGTTGCTTTCTGTCGCAAGCATTTTGTACAACCGGAAGTTCATTCTTGAAGTAGCTCTAAACCTTCTGAGGATTTCGTTCTTCTGCCATCTGACCGGCGTAATGTACAGCTCGAGTAGCTGTTAAACCATTGCAATTATTTCCGTGCCGTAAGGTGTTCACAGTTTTTTGGAGTTGAGGGTTAGTTTGAATGGTGAGACTGGCTACCATCTTGTAGTTGAGGTTGTCGTTCTCTCCGCTGTCCGTGTCGTGACGGTAGCGACGAAGGAGTTAGTGGGTCGGACTCGAATCTCGTGGTGTATTTAGCGGTTAATTGCAGGAATTGTGAAATAGAGGAGGAGTACCAGTCGCGACACCTACAAAGCAAAGGAGGTTAAGTGCGCGGTTGGTTTCACTAGTAGCAATGGATCAACGTGACGCAGCGGAAACATTGCGGACAGCTGAATGTCCTCAGCCAAAGGGTACAGTCGCCTCTGATTTTTCTATATCTCAGTTGAAGGCTGTAACCTTGTCTCCAGTCAGAACATAAGTAGAAGGAGATTGAAAACTAAGCGTGGATATTGCACTGGTATTTGAAGTCGAGCCGACACAGAATCCCGAGCAGAAAGTTGTGTGCAAACACGATCGTAACTAACAAATGCACTGCGGCATCTAAATTGATTGTTTCGGCGAAGGCATAATTAAGTGCTCAGCATTGTGCTTGAGACTTTGAAGGAGAAATTCGATGATCTTATAGGAGAGTAGTGGAACCAACTTTTTATGAATTTTTCGTCGTATCAGGGATGAATCAAATCGTTTGTTTGGTGGTGTTAGGGTCTGACATCAAACTGAAAAAAGTACGTAAGTTCTCAGTGCTTCTGAAAAAAAAAAAACTCCGAGCGGAACTATGAAGGATGAAAGATGGAACAGAAAGCAAACATGGCATGAGCAGGAGAAGCTGAATCCGGTCAAGTTCAACTGCTCATCCACTCTTCGAAGGCAGTGAATCTTCTACGCTTGAAAAGGGGGTGTTTGGGACTCCGTAGCGATGAAATCCTGCTAAGGGGTCAGCGATTGCTCTGTCGCGGATTCTTCCTGCATGGCGATTAAAGTTTGCGTTTTCACTCTCGGTGGATATTCAGCTTCCAAAGTGCCGAGCAGTTACGCTTAAGGCGTCCGTGGTTATAGAACAATTGTAGTGAAGTGAAATTCGTTGTACATTGAACGAACAGAATTGCCGTTTTCAGTGTGTTCCGTTCCTGTTTTTTGGTTCTTCTTACCGGAGTAAACAGATGTAAGCCATTCTCGTATTGACGAATATGGTTATTAGAAAGCTAAATCATGGGGATGAAGTATAAAGTTACCATGGAGAGCACAAGAAAAAGCCGGCATTTGAAATCAGACTAAATCTTTAGGCTATTCTCACGTATTATTTAGCAAATTATGTCGTGGATGATGTTTCAAGGGTCTTCAGAGTAGTAAATTTAACTGAAACAAGTATGCAGGTTGCAGGTGCTATTTTGATCTGTGTCGAGTCCTCCGTATCGATATAAGCCGCCATCCTCACTGGGAATTTAGCTGCTTTAACGTGCAAGAAGAACGCACCAAAACGTAGGATTTTCTCTTGCAATGAATGTGGAAAAGTTTCTCTTTTAGGGCACTCATCGCCGTTAACCACGGTGATAGCACGAGTTGACGAGAACGAAGTCTCCGGAACTTATGTTGATGAGGTTGACCATAATCCGGCCAAAGAAAATAGCGTGGGGAAGTGCGAGTCGGTCTGCGGTGCAAATCCGTCGTCTTCGGCCGTGCATACCACTCTCAATTATGTCTCTGAAGTTTGTGGTCAGTTTCGATCTTTATTAATTTCTCTCCTGTCGACCGTAGAGGTCTGACTTCCGTTGTTGCACATATGCATATGCTTGTGACTGTGTGTATTATGTTTATGTGGATGCTCAGTGGGCGGCGGCCCCAAACATTTTTGACGCTTATTCTTTATTTATTTCCTCATTTGAAGCGAGCTATTTTCTCTCTGTACAGGAAATCCTCACAGAAGCGTAAGAGATCGAAACTGATTCCGTGAATTGTTATTACAGTTTTATTCACAAGTAAAGCAGAATTACTAGAGGATTATGGGACTAGTGGCGTTGATTGGACATTTTGCATCTTCTAGGTGGTTAAAAAGGGGATCGGTGGGGATGCAGATTGGCGAATCATACTCTGTGAGGCCAAACCGAACGATCGAGTGGCACTTTCAGCTGAGAGAGATATAGTTTTCAGAGGTGAAGGCAGCAATGCGGCGAGTTTATGACAATGTAAACTTGGGCAGACTTAATAGGTCGTTCAAGGAGTCCATCTTGCGCAAGGTGAACATCACCGCCGATTGGCCGCCGTCGACGTTGCACTTCGATGTTAAACCGTTTGTGCCTTACGCTCTACGCGAGAAGCATTCTTGTTATGTGGAGGTATTGTGGTTTGTGTCAGCTGTGAACCTTTGCTGATATCCTCGACTATAATAACGCAAATTGGCCTTCTCTTCCGCATTTGTTCGATATTGTGATACTTGCACGAAGTCTCATGCGAATATCTGACGCAGAGAAAGAATTTTTTCGCGCTCAGCGCGCTTTTTGTACTGCCCTAATCAGAAGTTCGTGGGTCTTTGAATTTGCCATGCGCGCTCTACTCTTCTCAAGTGTACCTTTCCGGCCATGTCTGCTTATTTCTGTGTGAGTCCCAGCTAGGTTTTTATTCTTTGAGCTATTATGACAAATAACGAATTTGAATTGATTGATAGGAGGCTCTCTTTCGAAGCGAATTCTTGCAGGAGTACCTCTGAAACCCTAATATGATAGGAGAGGGAAAAACAGTCTTGAGAAGTTCGCATTTGCTTTAAACTCAAATGGAATGACTCGATCGCTAATGAAAGGTCTGCCTCCATCACCCTTGTACAGCTCCGCCTGTGTACCTCTCGAATAGCATTGTATCCCCTCTCCTTGTTTTTGACTTCCTGTTATAAATGTGAAAACTTCCGAGGAAAAAAGGGACATTTCAGCGCAGTTTGGCCCGGCGTGCTCAAACTTTTGGGAAGGTTTTTGGAGAAGAAGTTACTGCTTTATTTAAAGTGAATTTCCAGTGGGATGTAATAACTATTTATGTACACGTCATCATGAAGTTAAATGCTACTTATGAGAAACTGAACTCTGTGGGTTATCAACTTACGGGAAGTTGAAGCACGTTTCTTCAACCCGGAGGTGCATAAAAAGAGTGGAATATTCTATTTAATGAAGGTTGCGGGGTTTTCTGCAGTGAAATGAATTTCTTCGGAGCATTGCAAATGATCTCGAAGGTTTGTGCTTGTAGCGTTTTACAGATTTCGAGTGATAATTATGTGCGAGAGAAGTGATGGGTACTTCTTTTTCAAGTTGGAGCTATTCCTGAGATTTCAGCATCTTGTCGCAACGATGAGCAAATGAAGCGAAATAAAATTTTTAAGAATCGAACATGGGTGCTCCGAAGATCCTAATTCTTGCGACTCATAACGCTCACACTAGGGAAAATAGGAAAGAAGAGGGATGATTGGAATCAGATCCCGATAGCCACTTTTTTGCTATCAAAACTTGCAAAGTAGATATTTGTTTGGCGGAGCAGTCAATTGCTTCATGGTAATTGTGCAAGCGAAGAAACAGCAAAGTAAGCAGCGCTCACATATAGGTGCAAGTAATGATAACACGATTGCATGATTAATATATTATTACTTACTCATCTAACACTTCACTTTGCATGATCACCTATTTAATTGTGGGCAAATTGTTTCTTACACCATTTTAATGGGTCCGCTACCTGCTCGTGAAATTGTAATTAGGGCAGTGTGCACGAGCAAGAGGAATAAAACAGAACCTAGATGAGGATGCCAAAAGACGTGTGGCACACTTCGCTTTTTTTGGAATAAACAGCTTGCAGAGTCGTTTAATGTAGATGTCGCATCCTTTATGGGGGCTACGAAATGACAGTACTTTAGGGTCTGATCCACTGCGTGTATTGTAATCTTGCAGTCAGCATTCTACGCTAATTCTAGAATGGCCCTGGCGGACCAGTTGTCGCGATTCCGGCATTAACTTTCCCACGTGATGCAGCGCACTGTTTGCATCAGTCCCTGCCACCTCGTAAAGAGGAACATGCTGGCAACTGTTCAGCCGGGCATTTCCTGAGGTTAATATTCTATTAGGGTTTCCATCTTTTGCGAACTGAAGTTGTTCTAATATAAGCAAACTGCAGCGTCATATTCGAGAATTGTTCGCGAGTGAGCAACGGGAGAAAAGAACGGGCTATATTATCGAAGCTGGTGCCGACGAGATATTATCAATGTTACATCGTGGCGATCCAGAGGGTCTGCGTGAGACGTGCAGCTCATTGACCAAGAGAATTTCGGCTGCTCGTAGCTGGTCTGAAAATGTGCCCACTGTTGAGAACGTCTATAAAGCGGTTATCGACCTAGATGTGGATGATCTGCTTACGATGGCACGATTGTTAGAATGTGAGCATTAGTTACAGATAGCTTGAAACTTTTTTCATACTAGGTGGTGGAGAAGTGCATTTCTGTGCGTCTGAGATCCTTATGATGTATTTTGCTAGCAATGAGTCGCGGAAGTGTTTTTTAGAAAGAGGTACCGTGATGGCGAATGTTCAGCAAAAAAGATTTGAATTTCATGAACTTGCGTTTGCCCGTTTTGCTTTTAGCATTAAGTTAATTGAATCCGAAATCGAAATTCCGTCTATTGCTAGATGTGGTCGCAGCGGTAATATTGATAGCAACGATCTGCACCATTTCCCTCGACTGGTTTTTCCCAGCGGGTTTATTCTTCTGCAGTTATGGCGATTAAGAAAAGAATGGGTTAAAGGGGGTCACGAGATCTGACTCGTTTTTGCTCCATACAAGAAAGTTTGGTATATATCTCGTCGTAGAACGTTAATGCAGAGCTCAATAGAATTAAGTTTTCTTAGCGTTCAGTTGGCGGTCACCTTCCTGCAGCCTCCTGCCGTTCCCACGATTATTCGGGACGAATTCTTCTTCCATTGTTCGTCACTTCTATATCGCTGTGTCTAAATCCTTTTGGTTTTGGTTAGTCACTAAACGTCGATCAGTTTCTTTCTTACTATTAACATGGGACGATCCAAAGGGAGGATTCAAGGCACGAGAGATAGCGAAGTGGATATTGAAGGCCCGCAATCTGAAGTGAAGTAAATTTTGAACTAAAAGTGTATCAGTATTTATCAGAATAGTATGGAGAGTTTCAGCGAAACGACCGCGTGCAATGCAACGAGTTTTCGCGAATGGCATTGTAGGTCCATTAAAGAGTGATTTCGTGGTGGAAACTCTTAGGCAGCTGAAGATATCGCACCACAACCCACCCGATTTGCATTCTATGAATGTCAGGTGGGTCGTTCCTGTGGAATTGGTGGCTGTTTCACCTGCGGTTGATGCGATTAGCGTACGAATCAAGGTATCATCCCACATGTCACAGTTTTTTCCTTTTTCTTTTTATTTCTGGAGTTTCGTGGCAGAAGATTTGATCTTTCACTAAATGTGCGTGGAGAGTTTCTTGTTAGACTGTTTCTCGAAACCCACTTCACTTCGGCGGTTCTAAGAGCCTATCTTTAGCATTTATCTCCTAATAAATTTTTAGCTTCTAATTAAAACTTCTATCAGTTTTCGTCTACCGGAGCGAGATTTTCATTTTACATTTGGAAAATATGCTAAAGTTAAATTTCCGTTGGAACCCGCTTTCGGCAGCAAAAAGTGGAGTTCAACTGAACTCTCTTATCGGTATTCAGTGAATCTTCTTAAAAAGCATTTGGTTTCAACTGAAAACCGCTTTAAACCGAGTGTTCAACGGGTAATCGACCAGTGTTTCCAATTTGTATTTGTTACGAACCGTTCCGCGATTGGAAACAACTGGATTGTTTGAGGAAGAAGTCGCAGTGGGGAAGCTTACTTAGAAGGGAACTAAGGAAGTGAAGACCATATCAAGGGCCTGCCTAGTGCTAGTATTTCCCTAGGTGAATCACATCTCTATAGTTTGCGTCATTTGTTTTTCCAGTTGTTGATGTTCATTTACTCAATTTTGTTCTCTTTTTCAGGCAGCGGCCGAAGTGGCGCAGTTGAACGGTCGCATTGAATACTTCATAGCGTATCACGCCGATGAAATTTTGGCATTGAGAAGTAAGCATGGACGGGTGCTGGGCGAGGCGAGGATTTCTAAAATGCTCAGCGAGGTGGTTACAGTGAATGAGTGGAGGGCGAATATTCCCAGTGTTTCCATAATCGCTGCACGTATTGATGCCTTGTCGACGAGCGATCTGAGGCTTTTATGCAACAGTATGTTCGCTTTAGTAATTTTTCACTAACTTTAAAGTGGATTTATTGAGAGAACTGCTCGAATGAGTAAATGCTGCCATAAGAATAAACTTTCACCATTGAGATGACTTTAAGAATCTGACTTAAATTTCGTCTTAAGAAGCATTGCGAGATGAGCTATCATAATAAACAATGAAAGTTTATTCGTGGCAAAACTTTCATTTGAACTGCTCGAACCTCGTCCCCTTTCTCCTCCTAAGTGCGCCACCTTAAAGTTGAAGCTGGGTCATTGAGCCGTGTGATTACCAGAACCTTGAAATATGAAGTCTGCAGCAAAATCAAACTCCCGATCATGTGTTAAATTGGCAAACGCTAATGAAGTCAGAGACATTACATGGTTGGATAGCAACGAGTGAAGCGCTCAACATTAATGCGGTGAGATTTCACTCTGATTCTGAGAAACTTTATGTGGAGTTGTGATTTAGTTTGACATATTCAGCCAATATAGATGACGTAATCTGCGAAAGCTGTTGGTATGACTTATCATTTGTTGGTGGTCTTCATTCAGGTACGCGCGTTAAAGCATTCTATCTAGTAGTTCGATAATAAGTGGCGCGAATGAAACTGTAACATTAAGCGTTAAAAAATTAGTGGTGAGGAGCTCTAGTAACAACTGTCGAAAGCGGTTCATTGCTGAAAGATAATGAACGCTAAATTAATTTCTTTTCGCCGGTTCTCTCTTGTTGCGCAAGTAGTAATATTTTTTTAAAGAGCTAATTGGGGCCTGAGACATTTGATGCTTGGATTTTGAATCGCAGATTTTTACTGTTTTTCCTCATGCTTCCTAAACTGCGGATGTTCTAGTTTGACATTGAGAGGTTGCGGGATGGTGGCATTAAACTCCATGATCCGCGAAGCAGTACTGCTTTCTAGTAATTTTGAGCGGCAGAGTGTTAATTTGGGTTGGATTGAAATGAAGAGTTATTTAGTTAAACAGCGATATTCGGAATGGGTTTTCCGCGTGTTTTTGGATAGCACCATCTGATTTATTCAAAGGCATTGAACTTCATAATTTTAGATTAGCCTGTAGGTGAACATGAGTAACGTTTGTCATAGTGTTTGCAGATTTAGCACTATCTAGGTCGACAGTGCGAATCCCAGAGGAAACTTACGTATAATAGAATGGAGAAGAGCGGTTTTCATAGTATATAAATCGAAGAAATTAGGCATTCGGAAGGAGTACGAGCTCATTCAGCAACGTTTATTTGCCCAAGTTTAATGAAGAAAACTCTTTCTGATGTATTTCCATTTAATTTCTGTCATAACCAGTTTATTAAAATCTATCTGTTGGAATAAAATAGGTAATGGTGAGATTGTTGAAGAAATATATGAGCTCGAAGTTGCCCCCTCATTCATATGATGATGATGCAGCCATTTATATAAAAGCGTCATAGACAAGAATGGAATTGCGCAGTTGGAAGCCATCTGCTTTGATAAATGCTTAATCCCTTTTCTGCCAATTTTTTTAAAGATTTTCCACTAACTGTTCTCCGTTAATTGTACATTTTTCAATTCTTTTCTTACTTTTATGAAGTTTTATATGTTTGCCATAGATGCGGTCCTATAAGACCTCTTATCTTGTGAATGGCTAAGTACCCTTCTATGTCCGCCACCTCATTTCGTTGTGGTAACTTTCATTTGCTGCGTTTTGATGGGCGAACTTGTGAAATGAATGAGTCACTCACATAGCTTAACTTTCATTGTTTCTGTTCTCTACTACTTGCTTTTTGCAGAAAGTGTAAGCCTCCTTCGTGGGTTCTAACTTCAAATTTTTTGACCTAGTCGCTTATCTCGGATCAAATGTGTCCGAGCCTTTCGCTCGCGCTCTCTTTCAAACTAAACGGTTGAGTCATTGGAAATTGAAAATTTAATGAGTTATCCTGATCGTTTGAAAAATTGTACTAATCCCTATTCTCTTATTAAAAGAAAATATCAGAAGTGCCACAAGAGGCTACAAGCTTGTTCGGCAGCATGAATTTCTTTTTTTGGTGAGTGGGGGAGAGGATAGAGGAGACGTGGCCAGGATCCATGCACGTGGCCTCGGAGTTGGATATTTCATCACAGTGCTCATAGTGAAGAAAGTAGGCGTTCGCGCTAACCACATACGTTGCTATCCCGAACCAAAATGGCTGTTTCCATCGTCGGAGTCGTTTACATTGAGCCGTTCTGACCGAGGCCACGAGTGTTCTAATCGGAGCAGAGACCAAGCGCCTAACGATTCGTCATGTTTTTATCTTGGTAATATTAGCTACGCAAGGATGAGAACTGATAGTTTTATACGGCTGTTGTACAGATTTCTTTCTGCGGATTATTTTATCAGGTTTAGTTCTCAAGAACATATTCTATCGTGATATTGCGTAAATAAATAGCCGATGAGCCATTTACGAATTATCCACGTAAGAACTTATAACGCCTCCATTAATCTCTTAACGTTAAGTTATTAGGGTTACCGGTTTACCGAACTACCAGCGTTTTCGATATAACTTCATTTTCCTTGTGCCAATTAGTTGGAAGTGGTGTGATGTCCCAGCCGAAAGGTATAAGACTAAGATTTTTCTCGTTGTTCCATTCCTTTTCCCACTTCTTGTCACTTCGCTCCCCTCCACGTTTTGCTCTTTCCTCTCCAACTTTCGTCGCCACCCTCAGTCAGATACCATACCCACCCAAAAAGCCGATTTCTTTTTATTTTTTTTTCTCACTGCAGCATTTGAACCATACAGCGTATTTGCAGGTGCCGAGAGAAGTGCTACTAAGAACCATTCGAGTCGCCGTGGTTCAAATTCAGTCAATAGTAATTTTTTGAATTCAGTTTCGATTATCCGTAGAAGTTTGAAATGTTATAGAACGCCGATGAATCCAAACCCTTCAGCATATTTTTTGCTTATGCCAATGCCCTGTCCGTGATTTATGTAGTGCAACTGCACCTAACATAATTGGAAAGTGGCGACTTCCTCTATTTCTCTGTAGGTTGTATTCGTATTAGTGGCATCCTCATCTAATGCATTGCCATTTTACGTAATTCAAATGGCAGCGGAGTTCTTTCCGTCGTCAAGGTGAGCCACAGCGCTTCTTCCTATACCATTTACGTTTATTTGTTAGCCCTATGTAGTGTGAAAAGATGCGTCATCCTCATGTAAGAGGAACCAATTTACTCGCTGTTCCGCTGCCATACAATCCAAAAATCTTGCCAAAACATTGGTGTTGTAAACGGTGGTATAGGATGATTAAATAGTTGGTGGTTCATGAGTCTTCTCCATCACATTGATTGGTTGCCCCAGAATGCATCTAACAGTTTCTCTCATCTACTGTCTCGAGGGCCTTGCTTTAATGAGGAGGAAATACACTCTGAGCTATCTTAAGGTGTCATCACTGGTCATAGTTTGGGAATTTCATTGACTCTTTGATGCAATCCCACCGAGTTATGGCAGAAGGGATTTTCAATCTTTATTCCTTGCACGATGCATTTTTGATCATTATAGGAAGGCGTCAGGGAGATCTGTTTCATTTGCCCTTTTGCCTGGAGACTTTGCGTGCAGGCGTCGGTGTGGACAAATGGTTGGGTCATTTTTTAGCTCTATAATGAAGTCCGTTTTAAGAAATGGATTCTCTCCTAGTTAGTAGCTGTTTCAAGTTCTCCCATTAATAAATTCCATTGATTTCTTTTGTCTAGATTATTCCGCAACGGGAAGCGATGTGATATTCAGGTGAAGAGGAGACTTGCGAACTTATGATGATGTGGGATGATGCGGTCAAATATCCATTTCCTTGAATATTCTCAACGACACTTCGGCAGTGAGGTATGCATGATAAGAAATCGGCAGATGCAACAGCCAGAGCGACCGAAGAGTGCACGCACGACACAAAAAATTATACATACCTCATATCGGGTTTTTTTTTTGCTGTATTTGTTGTTTGAAATGTTGTTATTATTAGTACACCTTGTACGAAGCACTACTGCGTTTTTGATAACCAGTTGCCGGTTCCGATCGAGAATCCCCATATTTCTTAGGAATTTTCAAGAAGACGTCACGGGTTTTTACTAAGCATTTAAATGTCTTAACCAAGTACTTTGCTTGGTCGTGCTTTTGGAATAATAGGAGCACTGTAATGTTGCGATGAGAGTGGTATCAAGTGTACATATCCGGTAGCGGCTTAATGTTGAACGTCTAACTGAATATGTCATAAGTGCATTGTCTTGCCCACATGCTGAGGCTCATTTTTATTCGCTGTCAGCTATATTTGCACATCTTATAGTGATAGTCTCTTCCAGTAAAAAGATCAACTTTCATCTCATTTCAGGCATATACAGTCCTACAGTCCTGTTCTTCCAAAGGGGTAAATTTCTATGATCATGTCTGACGGATTAAGTGTTTTTCGCAGGTGTATTTGTCGACTTGTAAACCAGAAAGCTCCAAGTTGATGTCAAATCGCAAATCGTCCCACTCTCGGCTTGTTTATAGCAATCTAGCCGAACTTGTTTATAACCTTCATTCAGGTGGCGTCCAACTGAAAGATGTTGTGTAGTTTTTGATTGGTTGGATAAAGTTTATCACTTCAGTCCTTTTTGAGAAGTGCAAGCAATTTTCAGCATTGCCAAGGTGGTGTGGCAGACTAATATGTTAAAGAAAAAACGAGCACGTCAGTGTTTGTCGGATATTCGAATATTGAATAGAAATTTAGATTTGCTGTTTTGCGTTTCTGCTATATGATGTCAGACGAAAGAAACAAAGTTTTCATTTTAACGTCTCAAATTTTTCGGTGGCTATAGAGCAGATTAGGGTAGTGCGAGTTACACACAAAGAATTGCCAATAGGCGGAAGTGTGAAAAAACGTTATGAGGCTCATCGCACGAATATGCTGGATGTCAACCTCACGCTGGATTTTTTCCAGCAATCTTATAACAGTTACCCATCCAACTTCAAGGAGGACCTACGTTGATTGCAACAGTTTTGTCAGATTAGAAACGCTCAAACCTCACCGCTGCATAAAGCCTCTGATCGCTCAGTGATTGGCTATCACTTTTGCTTTTCATCATCGTATTCGAAGCACAGACGTTTCATGGCGTCACCTGGCTGGTTTCTCTTGTAGATGTGGGTCAGAGATTGAGGCATTGCGACTTTTAACAGAAGCAGAAGAGCTGGATTAGATTCTCTGAAGCTCCATATTGTGCTGTCGACCTCATCGATGGTGCAATTGTTAGCTTGGTATTTTGGCCATAAATTATTTATCCATGTATGTGACTCCATTGTGACCAGCCTCAGTTGTGTTGAGTCGTTTATAGTCAATGAAGTACAAAGTCAGCGAATATGTACGGTCTTGAGAAAAGTGCCGTTGTGTTACGAATCGTACGTGTCTTTGTTGTCAGATATACGTGACCTAAAAGTTAAGTCACTTCCACAATGGATTGCCCAAAACAGATCCCATAGCGAGGTTTTCGCAAAAGATGGGTTGGTCCATCTATATGACTTGTATGCAAGCGAATTATGATTTTTGCCTTCGTTATGGGTGAGACGCTCGGGTCAAGCAAGAGGTGCACATGTCGCCGAAGTTGTTTTTACTCGTTGTCATAAATAATTCGCATGATTGGCGAAGTTTTCCGCAACTGACATCGAAGTCTTTGTTTCTAATTCCTACATGGGCACTAATTTTATTGCCAGTCGCGCGATCTGCAACGCTCTATGCAGCGGCTTATTTTCATGTTAGGTTGCCTATATTGCTTACTTTCTCGTATTCTTCAGATTTTTTGTTTGATTTTCTCACATTCTTCTGATTATCGACGTGTATTTCGTTGGCGAATTTTTATCCATTTGTTGGTAAATTTCTTTTCGGCAAAGTAATTGTCGGTAAGTTTATGCCCACAAGAGCACTTTGTAGAATTCGCTGCACTCCTTAGTTACTCGTTATTTTTTATACTTTGTTTCGACACTGTGTATGATGGCATATTGGGGGATCTCTCGAATGCGTGTGTGGGGGATCATCTTTACCCGAGTCGGGCAGTGTGAAAGCGTTGCTGATGTACGCTTCAGATGTATGATTACGTGTTCCAGATCTGTGTCTGATGACATATTGAGGCACTGAGTAATGAATTATGAACGCACCGTTCAAATGCCAAACAACTGGTAAATATCGTAATATTGTGAGTTGAACTTTAAATTGCACCGAGCTTGAGCTAGAACCTGAATGTAGGATTAAGACGCATTCTGATGTCAGAAGATGGAAGTACTTATAGCTGTTTATTAAAAAACTGGCGAAAAGCAACGAGTTGTGTCGTACACTTCTACATAGCAATTCCTACAAGGTTATCTGTGGAATCGTTTGAAATGTTTCATTCAAATGGATCACAAATTATGTAAGTATTGTCTAAAACATAAAATGTTTCAGTTGAAGTGCTTACAGTACTTTAATTTTTAATGAATTTCAGAGGAGCGTGCCACATTACCGAAGTCATTTCTGAATCACGACCGACATTCATCGCGACGTTGAAATCGTCCACAAAATCCCCACAGACGGTTCAGATGATGACAAAAATGCGTCGTATCATCCAGGAGCTTATGAATCCGGAAAACTTCACCGTAATATTTAAACTCTTGACTAATTTACCTAGAGCTTTTTCAGGTATTTATGAATGGCCATGGCCGTTGAAAGTGATGGTCATGTCGTGGAAGGGCTTTTTAAATTTGCTCCACAAATGGAGTGAAGATTCGCTAAGGTGGAACTTCTTGCAGTAGTGCTTCATGATCAAACGGATTCACGAATGCAGTGTCACAGTTCGCTTTGCGCTCCTTATATATAAAAATAATTTTCCTGTCTCGAACAGGTTGTGTCGAAGGCGAGTGAAGAAGTGCATTTTCTGCACAACTAGTCATTCGACTGTGGCGCATTTTTGGGATGTTTAGCGTAGATCCTCTTTTTCTTATTGCAAATCCTCATGGTCATATTCATATTCTCAAAGAACGGTTTTCCCACAGCAACCCAAGGTACCGATCTCTCACTGCGTTGTGTTTTGCTCTGTAATCTATTTGAAAACCATCTCTTAGCGTAATTCTCACATCCCTTCTTATTGGCGTTCGTTGCCCGTCACACTCAATTGCATTATTTGTTGCTTCGCATCATTATACGCAAATTTAATGTACCATATGGACGGCGACATTACAGTGAGTTGTAAATCGGCGACTCGCAAATATCAGAGCCGAACGTCATCATTTTCAGTGATAATAGCATTCTAGAGTTAAATATCGGTCACACAGAGATCGTCTGTGGATATCATTCGTATCAGTTGCGTTGCTCACTCTTCTTATTTCATTTTGATGCTTTTTGTTCAGGAACAATCTCTGCACGTTTTGTCCGTCGACGAACCGAATCGGTTCCGTTTTTTGTCATGGCAGAGGAATAATCGAAAGAGGGACTGGAAGTTAAAATAAACAACTTCGAGATCTGCGTAGATGTCTTAGAAGGAGGCTTATGTCTTAGAAGATTATAGCACCTCGATAATTTGTTTCAGTTCTTCATTGATTCTACTCTCTTATCTTAGAGGGATAAGGTGCATAGATTTAAAAAAGACGCTTTAGGCGTGATGTTCATTGCACTTTATTAGGATTGGGGTGTCTGTGTTGTTTTCACATCTGTTGGGAATATCGTGAGCGGCCGTCCTGCAATGCAGATGGTTGGGAAAGCTCTCCACTTTATATGAAGAAATCAGAGGTAAAACAGAAATTGGAAACAAATAAAAATCAAAAGAATTTCTCCCAAAAGTCACTCAAAAATGTAATTTCCAACACTTTCGCAGTCGTATATAGCGAGCAGAGAATCTTTTTATTCAAAACTGACTTTCGCATATTTCGAGCGAGTAAACTGCAAACTTTCATCAAAATTGCTGAGTGTTGGAAACTTCGAAGTATTCATCTCGGATAATTTGATCACTGCTTCATAGCTCTCTCTCAAAACGATTTACATAGGTTGAAGATAAGCGATACTTTAGAAATAAATATGCAAATTGTTTCAAAATACGATCTTCCTTTTTTTCAGAAAAACTAGGTCAGTAGTGAAAAAGAGGTGACACACAGGCGACCAACAGAGATGTCTTCTTTAAAGTACAAGCTGGACCACAGTATGCCACTCGACAATTCATTAACTCAGATAACCGTGAATGGAGGGTGATCGGGGAAGGAACCGCTTGACTCTTACCGTACCAAGCTAGGCCTAAAACAGGATTGATGGTGAGAGTTGGAAAGAACGAAACATCTTATTTCACGGATACCTTGAACCTCATTGTTTAGTAACTTTTTGGTCTGCCGCATAAGCAAAAGAATATTACATCTGAATCGCTTAAAATGCACCACTGCAGCGGTGAGCTCCGCAGTCTCGTATTCGCATAATTATTCCATCGGCCATCGCAAGCAGAGGAAATTCTGCGCGAAAGCTGAGTAATTGAAGAAAAGGCAATCTTTATAATGACAATATTTGTCGTGGACAACAAATAATCTTGTACGCATAAGCCCAGAGGGGGATTTATGCTCCACTTGAAGTGGAGCTGAAAAATGAGAGAAGTAAAATTATCAACTAAAATATTTTGCAGTCAAAGAAACGGAAAAGAAAGTGAACAAAAGTGAGTAGTCACGGCCTAAATGCCATATTCATCGAGAATTTTTTGCAGATAAGAAGAGTCCAAAGGAGGGCTGAATCGTGTTTTCAGAAAAGGAATCGTTACGAGCTCACATCCGGAAAAAGCTCACATCCATCGTTATGAGTAGAGCACCTCCCCTGCCCTCCCTCCCCCTACCTCGAGCTGTTTCAAAATGAAGGCGTGCATCGTCGATACTAAGAACGTTGTAAAATCCATCCGACATTCTAATTTCTGTCGCTCGAATGTTCCCTACAAAGTTTCTGTGTAAAAATGTGAACAAAAGAATTCAACCGATCAATATGAAGGCACTTGGAAGTTGTTCGAATGCACTGCATTTGCCAGACAAATGGTGCTATTCGACAGCTCCACAGATCGGAGGACCAAGTCTGGTAGCAGCTGTCTCTTTTCCAATGTTTGCCTCTGCAGATATCTGATGCTATAATTTTAGCTCGTTCTTTTTTTGCATTTACCAACTGTCTGGAACGTGAGGTTCACCTTTTTGAAGTGCAGTGTTTTAGCTCGGGCGAAATCTTCACCACCTCCTCTCTCATTCAGAGGTTCAGCTTGCCGTTGGCATGGTGTCTTGAATAATGCTTAGTTGTGCTTCTTCGCCGTCCACTTCAGCTTTGCTCCCACTCATTGCTCAGTGACGACGTTATAATCTAGTTTTCATCTAAAGCGCATAACACGAGATAATATCAAGCTGCGATATCCCATTGTGTAGCTATTGTCTCAATTAACTGTGTCTGTGATGCACGAAGGCGGAAAGAGGGTCGGCTTTGGGAAAGGGAGCGGAGAGGAAATTTTGCAAAGCCGTAAACGAGAACTCAGCTCATCAATTCATCAAAAAACTCCCCATTATGGAATTTTTTTTCGCATATGAAGATGTTCCTTTTTCGTGGTACTTCTGGGCGTTAAGTGATTTTGTAAACTGCTGCAATCGAAAAACACATCAAACTCGAAAGCTGCTTCCACTGTAAGAATTCTCGAAGATTTCTGAGAACCTTAGCCGAAGAAGCAGCGAAAATATTCCGATGGTAACAAATTCTTTTCATTTTTTAGTTTCATTATAACGGATACGTCATTCTCACGAATCGACCTTTGCTTCGATCGAAGGAAGAATTTTTACCTCATTTATGTGCGTCAAGACAAATGTGTGATGGGATAGTTTGCATGAGTTTAGCTTATGAGAGTATTTAATTTCCACACATTTCTGCTCGCTTATTAAGCATTTAAGTTATTCGTTTTTGTTTTCCCGTCTGTCGTTTAGTGGCTTTCATTCTGGATGTGCGATAGTGAGTCTGGATGTGTTAATTGACTGCCACTGCAGCGTTGTTTCCATGTTTGCGAAATGTCGTATCGCTGGTGAAACTCTTCTACTGTACCTCGATCCGTGTGATATCGCTACTTTCATTGCTAATTACGCGACGATATTTCTAGATCACCTTAACAGGGAGCACAATCACCATGTGAATCAACAACTCTCTTTATTTATTGCTCTCTTATCTGTTTAATCAATGCATGTAACAGTTAATATTCGAGGCTTATGCATTTATCCCCCATTTCGTTTATTTTTGTTGCATTTGTAAAAGCTTTATTACCACAGAAACATTGAAAAAATCTTGTAGTACTTCCCATATCATTTGTGATAAGCACAACGATCCCCTTGAGGTGAAATGCCATGAGAGGTGTCGGAAATGTCAAGTGCAAAAGTTGGCTAATTTGAACATCGACGAGTTTCTGTAAGAGTACGGCAATTACTAAAGTCTTTATAATAGTAGCAAATTTGTAACAAACAATGATAGCAATAAAAAGTAATAATGAATAGTTAATGAAGCAGTGGCAAGGCAATAGTAAAGTCACTATGAACAAAAAATACTTCAAAATAATAACGATAAGGGAATTCAATAAAGAGATGACAATGTAGAACTTTTTATAAGCGACACATAGAGTATACACATCCTACAGTGTAACCAGTGAAGTGCTGAAAATAATCATTGAGAAGCGGACTTAGGCAGACTGAATTGCAAATAGGATCAAAGGTGTCGAATCACTGAGAAAGATGGAAATTTCGTCAGCATAAATTTACGTTTGTGATAGGTGATTTGATATGAGACACTTCTTAAGCGAAAGCAATGAAATATTCATAACTGTTATTCAGTCCATTTTGTTAAAGGCATTATTTGTAGACGATAAAACGTATAGTTCTCGTGAAGAAGTCACTACCAAAATTACCGCTCGTGGAATATCGGAGAAATTTGTTTTAATTTTAAAGTAAAAGAGTAGCGATTCATAAAATTCGATAGTATGGCAAAATTGAATATTTAAAAGCGAGCTCTACGTAAGGGTCCAGCAAACACCTCGCGAAAAACGATATGAATTAAGGATTTCTCAACCCCTTCAACGACATTAATATCAGCATTAGGATGCAAGGAACGAACTTGAGAGCGATACTCGAGAACAGGGCGATAGTGGACAGCAAAGGCTTTCGGAGATGCTCCAAGCAATTATGTTGCAGTGTTCATTGATGTATAATTATCAGCCTTATAGCTTCTCTTATTAAGAAATCCCAAGCAAGGAGCGCTACGTAAGTGGTTGCGAGTAAAGGGTCAGCTTCCCACACAGATCGTGAAATCTTATAGCGATGTTTGCTGTATTCGACGACGCGTATCCGTAACGATATAATAGATTCGCCATCCCATAGCCGATAACATATGCAGTCACTTCCACATTATCACGCGAGCAAATTGCAGAAGCATCTTCTCCCTTCACGAGTAGTAATTTTCATATAGCTTGTAGACTGGACGGTAGCTCTATAAATCTCACAGTGTTGCGATTGAAGCAAGAGAGCCAAGCTTACCAAAATTTAGTGGTGCAATAAGTGACTTGCCTTCCTAGCCTATCTAAACAAACCATATTCGCGGCAGTTCATACAGAGAGAGATGAGACCGGAAAGTGAAGTTCGAGAGGAACGACTTCTTGCCAGACCTGTCCTATGGCCGTTCATAGCCATTCTTTGAAATGACTTTACGAGCGTTATATTCCTGTTTGGATTGTGTGCTCCAACATTTTAAACACATCTCATTGCTTAAGCATATTTTCCACAGACTTGGGTTCGCAAACATCAAACACCACAATGAATATATATATTTCTGGTAGATGTGTGACTACCTCATTCATTCCATAATACGTTTGAGTGTGTTGTTGTCAATAGCCTCATTAAATCGCTCTGAAGCATTTCCATCACAAAATTTTCCGATGGCTTCATCTGTATTTTCATTCTCAGGATGAATCAAAAAGTATTCAGCAGTTTACGACCCCGACATTCTTCAGTATTGCGCTCCAAAATACGGTCTGCCTAAAAACAGGTTGGGGCAAAGGATGGGAAGTCATGATCACCACTGCTAAACATTAAAGGGAGCTAAATGTATACAATCAAGATAAGAAAATACTGTTACTGTGTGGACGGAACGCCACGCCCTACGGACATCCATTCTCTAGAAAAAATCTGTTCGCTCATCCGCTAGCTCAAATTGCTTTCCTGAAGCCTCGGAGTACGTTTCGCACACATTTTGTCGAAAAGATGGATGTAAGTAAGACAGCGGCCCCCTAATCTGCAATAAGGTAATTCCGAAATCGCGATTCGCCAGTTTAGAATTCCGATATTTTCACGAACCCTCGAGAATAGAAATTCGACGAATCGAAAATTCGATCCCAACTTCTTCCAGTGTACATCCAACGTCTGCCACTGACTCCAAATAGGGCGTTTGAAACGGCGTTTGCAACGTTTACAAAGTCAATCTTTCGAACTGTACGGTGCTGCCATATGCGAGAGGAGAGCGGATGGCTCCAGATTTGTAGTGACAA
Organism: Parascaris univalens; assembly: GCA_037576465.1. Taxonomy (NCBI): domain Eukaryota; kingdom Metazoa; phylum Nematoda; class Chromadorea; order Rhabditida; family Ascarididae; genus Parascaris; species Parascaris univalens. Next base: position 12,444,245 of record CM075173.1, read on the forward strand.
AGATGAAGGACATGCTCAATGGCGTAATAAGGCAGCTGAGTGAGCTACCAGCCCCAGTCTACCGTTCCCTACTCCAACATATTAGGCCAAAGAAGGAAAATTAAACTGGCAGTTAGCGCCGTGTCAGTCAGCTCGGATAGCGACATTGCAGTTCAAGACCGCGGTGTTTTTGGATGCTCTACGTTGTAGTATGTACCTTTCGGTACATAACGTCTACAGCTCACCTGTTCGTGTGAAAAAAGGCTCAACGAAGAAGTTTCGGCGTCATCACAGCAACATGGGAAATGCCTTTTTCATGGAATTCTCTTCCAACTCTACTGCGTTCGTGTTTGCAGGTAGCTTAGGACCACAGGGTTATAACCTCAAGCACCCGAGCCCATAACGGTCACAACCTTCGAAAGCGGATCCGTGTTCGTGGGAAGGACATTCATGAATAAGGGGGGAGGGCGCATGGAATTTATAAAATTTGACAGGGCATATATTCTGAGGAAAATATGAAAGCAGAAGTTATATTTGCAGGTAAAACTGGCGAAGGAATATTTCTTCGAGGGAATTATTTCCTCCTTCCCCATGTCTTGCAGCACTGCACATTCAGTGGCACTTTCAGAATTCGGCGACAGGCCCCCTATCGGACAATAACTGCCGGCGAGTGCAAGGCAGTGTGCAAAAGCGCACAAAGTGCAATCTGAATATCAACTACCGCAGCAGCCGAAAACACCTTCGTGGAGTGTCCGGAAGCACACCTTAGTTAAGTATTCATAAGTCATTTTTCTAAGTCTCCGTTGGAGTGGACGTTTATTGCCTAGTTGCGAGCACTATATACTTTTGCTTAATATAAACCCCGTAATGGACCGGCATATAAAACGCTCAACGGAGGACAACAGTGACAGCCCACCCACCCCCCTCCTCCCGGTATTTCTCGAGGAGTTACCCATACGCGACTTGGTTGTCATAGCGAGGAACCGAGCAGACAGCAGAGAGTTGCATGTCTCGGCACTGAGGCACCCCATCTGCCAGCCACCATTTGTAGTTTGAGTGATCTTTGTCAGACCAGAGCGTTGGGGTCGAAGTACAATTAACGTTTGTCGTCGATGTCGACTTGTGCGTTGCTGTCCCCATACTTTTTGAACCGCTGTGGTTTGCGTCGGTTGCGTTGCTTTAAGAGTGCACTTTCTACCGGGAATAGCGGTTGATTAGGGAGAGGCTAGTATCAGGCACTGAAGCAGGCTAACAAAGGACATTAACTTTTAGGAGCGAGCTCCTTGAAGAAATGACCAGAGAATACGACTTCTTTCAACACGCAGCAGTATGACGGCTTTCCAGTGTTTTTTAAAGCAGGCATCATTCAGACCGAAGCGATAAACGATATGAGAAAGCGGACAAAGATTGAGCTGCTTGTCGTATCTGTTCTGTTTTTATTTTTGTTTTATGTTGGACCTCAGAATGCAATCTCTTGTATACGTGTGCGCAGTATCCTTCTAGCCATACAGTGGTTTCAGTTCGGGAGTTGCGAGATTCGATGAGTGATATACTGTGATGGTTGTCAGGAAGAGCCCTGTTCCACTTTTTTAGTTGCAGCGACTCTTTAACACCTGTTAGTTGACTAGTGGAGATGGAACCTCGGTGTTTGTTGGTTCTGAAAACGGATGCTATGCTATAATATGCATTGCTTGTTTCTGCAGACATTCTTCTGCAATGGTAAGCATGTTTTGCAAATCGTAATCAAATCGCGTCTGATATGACCGAAGCTTTGCAAAAGAACGCTTTTTCTTCAAAACCTAGTATGTGGAGGGGTCAGATTGATCAGCAGCTACCTTCTGAAGGACCTGCGTATTCGCTTATCGGAATTAGTACCGCATGAAGGGAATGTCATAGCCCCTGCTGTTCTAAGAACCTCTAACTGACGAACTGCAAGAATTGGGTTTATTAGTCTAAAGGTGATAAGCAGCTAAACTCTATTGTTTATATCTGACCTCCACAGCTGTTGCTCTGCCTGATTTCTGCCTTCCCACTTTTACTGCTTTATTTTGTTCTTATCAGAAATCTTCCGTCACTGTTCATTTGCTTGGTGCAGTGCTGCAGTCAGGAATGATCTTCCCACTATCGATTATGTGTTACCTGAAATGAATTTGATTTTGCATTGGACTGGCCTATTGCCGGCGTAACACGTTACTTGAAATATCATACTGCCATTACCGGTTCTTAAGAATCTCTCTGGCAATACGAGAACGCCTCATTAACGGTTGCTGTACTATCGAAATGGGAATATATTTGAGGGCGCCGATGCGTGTGAGCGTGCGATGTCTATTCCGGTCGACTCAGGGATTGCAGAATGTAGTGAACGGTAAGTGGACGACCACACATTATACTCGGCATCCTCGCGACAAGGATCCGAGATGGAAGAAGGTCGACATGACGCGTGTTGCCGATGAATACGATGTTGCGATTGTAGGAGGTGGCCCAGCGGGCATGTGTGCTGCTATTCGCCTACAGCAGCTTGCCACTCAACACAAGAAAGGTTGGTCGATCCTGCCATCAGCTCACTGGTGTTAAGCGTTCTTTCGCGAACTTCTTTCGTTTTCACATGCTTTAAGTAATCCGTCTAGTTCATCTGCTGTAGAATGCTTCAGTGATATGCACATTGATGCGAGTCGCGCTCAGTTTTCATCTACACATTTTTATTCCAATAGGGACTAGTGTTAAAACATGATTGTTTTATTCTAGAGGTCCGCGTATGCGTTGTCGAGAAGGCGCCTGAAGTGGGCGCACATATCCTGTCTGGAGCCGTCATCGATCCTCGCGGCATGGATGACCTTTTCCCTGATTGGAAAAATATGAACACACCTGTTTATCAGAAAGTCACGGCAAGTCTTATTTATACAATCATCTTTTCTCCACCTTGCGCCAAACAGTTGATGGGAAAGGTGTTTACCGACGGTATAAGGAGCCTATGTGATATGTGAAGAATTTCACCATCCGTGGGAATTGAATTTCTGTTCATGAAGGAGTCCGCCAACGCTTTTTAATTAGCTTGGGACCTAGCAGCACAGGATTGGTGTATGACCAGCCATCCTCCTTGCATACGACTTAAATATTTTCATTTCATACCAGCAATCGCCAGTGACATATTTGGACAAATGTTACGTGGAATCGAATCTGCAAAGCTTCTTAGGGATGAAGCTCTGTTGCTTTTCTCGGACCAATACGAGTTATTTTGTAAAACAGCTCGTTTGGTTGACTCGCATATGGTTGCGTCGTAATCATCCGCATTCCGGATCGACTCTGCAAAAGTTTCCTCGGCAGTCGGCAGTACTCTCAAATTTCTGTAAAAAAGGCCCTCTAGAACCTGGCTTCCGACGAAACGCGCAACACGAAAGAATTTTTCAAAAAGACATTGAAATATCGAAGCCAACATTCACTTCAAATAGATTACATGAATGAATTCACAGCAGTAGTGTTAATAAGTAATAATTGTAAGTGCAGTTACAACATTCACAGTAACTGTCATTGACGACACTAAATTCTTGTAATTAATGTTGGCAATCTGTGATAACAGTTGACAATAATGATAATTTTCCAATAGTTATTTTGCAGTGTTTAACTTATTTTGAAATGATGTTTTCAGTCGGAGTCATTAGCACTTCTAACGGAGAAGGGACGCATACCAATGCCAGCGATGCCAGGCAATCCACTTTACAACCACGGCAATTACATCGTCAGGTCTTATTAATGTTATAAGATATCCTTCCCAATTCTCTCGTTCTCTTCCTGAAGCTGAACAGCTTCGATTTTCTATAAAATTTGTTATTTCCTTATTGTATTTTGCATATTGGCTACGATTTTATTGAATATTTAATTATAGTTCGTTAAATGTTGCAAACTTCACCAGAATTCTTTCTGGGTGTTGCTGCCTTCTGTGTTTACACGAAAGGGGTTATTTCGACAGGTTGGGCCATCTGACCAAGTGGCTCGGCGAGAAAGCAGAAGAGATGGGAGTGGAGATTTATCCAGGATATGCCGCACAAGAAGTGCTCTATAACAGCGATGGTAGCGTTGCGGGAATTGCTACCAATGACGTCGGTGTTGCGAGGGATGGAGCTCCAAAGGTTCTGTTTTGCGTCTCTTTCTACAGATGCAGATTATCTTTATTGTCATTTCCGTTGTTTGTCTCTTTTTTCAGCACAATGCATCACGACCCTAAAACTCAAGAGTTAATGTGCAGTTGAAGTGGGACGTCGTCTTCAATAACGAAACGCAGCGATATTCCTATACGCTAGCTTAGCAGCCCGTGTTCAGCAGACATGAAGCGCGCAAAAATTAAAATGAGCTAATAGCGAGCAGCCGTTCAAAACTTTATGAACAAGAACAGGAAAGGAACAGTCAGTGCAAAGAAGGGATCTCATATTTTTTGCATAAGCCTGTGATCAAAATAACGTGCTGAAATCTCAGATGCGTTTATAGTGAGCGAATTGCAAGCGATTGTCTTTTCCGCTCGATAGGGAAGAAACTTCAGTAAGAAGTCTTTGTTTTCTTGAGAATGCGCCACAATGGGACGGCAAACAATTGGGAATTGTATTAAGCTTTTTTGTGAACGTTAAGAACTTCCGAAGTTTTTTTCGGATTCATAAAAAAATGTTGTTGGGGAAATTTCGACGAAGTTTTGCGTAAAATGCAAAATTTTCTGTGCACTTTCATTGAGTATCATTCTGGGCAACTCAGAATGCAGTTTTACAACATCAAAAAGTTTCTTTCCGCTTTTCGATTTCATCTTCGAATTATTGTTCCGAGATTGATCCGAAATAGCGATCCACGAAATTTCTGGAGACTGGAGGACTAATATCTTGTGCAATTGAAAGTTCATCGGCCGAATCTTTTAATGCAGTGCTCAAGCTTGCAAAGCCGCCAATAACGTATTTGCATGTTGAACCAGTCTATTTTACAAACACCAAACTGTCAAGCTGTTTGGCATTTTTAAGCCTGCAGGACGATAAGAGGAATGATAGTAGGTGAACTGGGTGCAGTATATATTATTTCCACCCAACGCTATGGCTGTACCTTTGTGATTCGCTAATGAGAGTTTCAAACGGATGAATAGACAGACAGACAGACGTTCGGCAGGCGTGGTATTAGCATAAAGCGTGTTTACAAAGTATGCCGAAAAAGTACAAAATACTTATAGAGTATTGCTGTGCATTTAATGGGAAGAAACAATTATGGCAATAAATGTTTCAGGAGAGTTTCCAACGTGGCATGGAACTACATGCGAAATGTACGATCTTCGCTGAAGGATGTCGAGGCCATCTGACCAAGGAAGTTATAGAAAAGGTTTTTTTATGCTATTATCATCCGTGAGGGGAATTTTAAGGGTGTTTCGCTTGTTTAGCAGTTCATTTTGATAGTACTGCGTTGATTGTACGGAGGCCGCTGTTTTGTTTGCAGAAAGTCGCTGACAGGTCTTAAGGGGAGGAAGTGCAGTTCGAGGTCAGTTAATTTAAGAGTGATGACAGTTTTTGTCAAAGCAATCCTCAGTAATTTTTTACTGGAGTTCGCTTTTTAAATAATTATTTATTATGTCATATATATTCACTTCTGGCGCTCATATTTATAGTAACGTGCTTAAATATATGTATGTATATAGATATATCTATATGCATGCGTGAGTGTGGATTATGAGGCCACAGGCAACCGAGTATGATCGCTTGGATATAAAAGTAGTGAGTTGGAGAACAAGATCTTTCGGGCATGAAAAGACTGGATGGTGCCTCCTAAGCCAACCGATGAAAAAAGATCGGACTAGTATTCTTCTGTAAGCGATTTTTTATTCGTTCCATAGCTTGAGGTTTCTCTAAGTATTCGAAGTGGTAACAGTGGCTCGATCACACCCGAACAGTTGTTGCCGACTGGTCGATATTATTATGAAACGCTTCACATGGCATTTAAAATTCTGCTATTAATTCCAATGTTTTCTGTTGTTTCTTGTCAATCACCCACAATGAAACATAACAAATTTGTGTTTCAGTTCAAGCTCGATACCAGTAGTCATCCAATGTCCTATGGTATCGGCTTAAAAGAGATGTGGCAAGTGGAGAAATCGAAACACAAACCCGGCTATGTTGAACACACTCTTGGATATCCTTTGGTGAGCTATTCTCATTTATAGGTGCTGTTGATTTATGAGGTTATGTTTTTGTTGTTGTGGTGCCATCAATAGGAGTCAGTTCTCAAGCACATCTTCGGTCTTTTCGAGGATCCGGAAGTGGTGCTTTTGTTTCGTTTTTTTTGCTCTCTTCTAAGCGTCATTGTTTATTATCTTAATCTTCTTTCACTTTTTCATCCATTCTTTGCTCTCCTATTAATTCTTTATTTGTTTTATACACAGCAGATCTACATTAAAAACACCAGATTTATGTGGAACATGTGAGCAGATTCCGTGAGATTGTTTTTTGGCATCGCAGATTAACGTGATCATATCTCTGTAACGTATACGTCCAGTCTATCCGTCGGGAATTTTCAACAGATTAGGCAGAGAAACCATCGTAGTGAAATTTCATAGGCTCGGCCTGCGTATAAGTTCATCTGCTTAGCAGTTTTGTCTCCAGCGAAGTCATAGAACTTTGGTGTTCAAAATTGTTGTATGGTCACTGGAGTGAGGGCCAAGGGACAAAGGCGTGCAACCACCCGCTTGTGTACGGAAAGTTATATTGCGTTTTATTTTGTTGTCTTTTGACTGCACGGGTTTGGTGAGATGAGTTGCGAAAACGCCTATCGCACCAATTTCTGTGGCGCTTTTTTCAATTTTTTTGTTGTCATGTGCAACGGATGGATTAGCAGGAGCTCCCCTACTTGTTGTTCTATACAAAGCTATAGTTCAGCATTTGGTCATGCAAGCCTTTCTCTCTGCTAAGGTTCAAATAGGTTTCAGAAATGTGGATCGCAACGGTCAAAATCTTTTGTTTTCCGCTCTAATTCGTCCTTTTCAATTTTTTACGCTTTTCCACCTCGCAAGAAACCTGTTTGTCTCATTCATCTTGGTCGAGAAATATTATTGCAGAAACGTGGACAGTATGGCGGCTCATTTATGTATCACATTGAAGACAATGGGCAACCACTTGTGGCTATCGGTTTCGTAGTAGCACTCGACTACAAAGATCCCTATATTAATCCATATCAGGTCTGATGCCTGTTTTATTCCTTTTCCCCTTAGCTAGTTTTGGTATAGATTAACATCATCGTTTTAATCACAAATATCGGAGGTCAAATATTATTCGCGAAATTCCGCGAAATTTTAGAAATGAGATTCTACAATTAGCACTCTTTATTAATCACCTTACTTACGTGATAAGAGACCGATTACTGGGCAGTGGACATTTTCATAACACCTTACTAGATTTGGACGTAAAGGTCTGTTGTTCGGCAATCTGCTGTGTCTGAGAAGAAAGTGAAGTTTTTATAATATCTAACAGTGTCTCCTGGAGCCTGCCAGTATGAGCAATTTTTTGGCATACACGGAATTTGTGGGAAATCACTTGATCAGATCAACAGGGATGGCCGTTTGTTGTCATCACAGATGAGATCCAGTTTAGACAGTTGATTTCCAACGGAAAAAGTGTGAGTAGTGTATGAACCAACTCCCTCCTCCAGATCTGCATAGGCGGGGAAATCTATGCAGATATTCTCAGATGCACTTTGACGTTTGAAAGTAGAGGAAAATAGGGAACAGTATTGACAGTATAATATTCTAACATCTCGCAGGATAAATTCTTGTTGGAACCCATATGTGTTGTTGGCAGCTCGCAAAAGTTTTCATCTTTTCGCATCATCATTAAAGGTGTAACAAATACGACTTACCTGATGATCAGTATTACGCAAGCTGTGATGCATCCTGTTCTTTCAATTAGTTTTTTTTTCATTGCGATCGGTTGCCGAAATGTGTCATACTGCTAGAAAGAGTGTGATCCGTGGTCAGCAAGATGTGTTCCGTTATAAATCGATAAAATCATGCAAAGAACCGAAATTTTGTGTGCCACCGGTTTTCTTGAGATGACGTTTATTGGACAGGAATTCCAACGATACAAGTTGCATCCTTCGATTCGAAAACATTTGGAAGGCGGCACGCGTATCGGGTACGGCGCACGGGCTCTCAATGAGGGTGGTTATCAAACAGTTCCGAAATTGGCCTTCCCAGGTGGTTGTCTAATCGGTTGTACGGCGGGCCTCATGAACGTCGCCAAACTGAAGGGAGTCCATAATGCGATGAAGAGCGGCATGGTCGCAGCGGAGGCCATCTTCCCGGAGCTCGAAAGCAAAAAAAGTTTGTCTTCATCATCTTGGCGGATTTAAGGTCCGATTCTGAGGTATAAGACCTGGTCGACAACATTTTTTCAGCAGAAGGAAAGCGACCGGTAGTTCTGAACAAATTTGTATATTTTAGTTAGAAAAAAGGACTCAAATTAATGAAACGAGTAAATCATAAAGTTCTTCTTTATTAAGTGTAAGGGAATATCCCTCTGGAAAAGTAGCACTCGATCATCGTCAATATAAGGCTGATATAAAATTGATAGATTTTCAAAGGAGAGACGTTCACAACAAATTGCGGTGCGTTTGTTTCCCGGAAGTTCATTTTAGTGCCTCACAGCCTTATTTAATCTTTCACTTTTCAAGAATCAAATGGCCACTGTCGGAATTGCTTCTACGTTCATGCTCGTTTTATGAAAGACCACTACAGAAATAATAAATGATGCATAAATATGCGAGAATAAACTTGGCTGGGATTTGCGGACTTTTTTCGAGTTGAAATTTTGGAGATTCCTACGAAATTACACTCAATCCAGATGCCCACATTTGTAAATAATGCTATAATTGTACCACTTGCAGTATAATGGACAACACAGAGTTTGTGGGAATAAGAACAACCAGTATACCTACACAGTACAGAATCCTCGTATTGTCAGAAAATATTGTAAGGCTAAGAGGGATTCGGCGACCATCTATCAGTAGCGTAGTGAGACTTTATTCTACTGTTCGCATCGGTACCGCAAAAGATTTAACCTCAGTGAATGTGCTGGATGCGTGCATGGAGAGTCATTTCCGGCGAAACAAGGACAGCGAGGAATAGAGACGTCCCATCCGCATCAGTAAATTATGTCGCTAGTGGCTGCAATTGCTTTCGAAAATTTGAAAAAAAAAGAATCAAAAAATTTCGTTTTGGACGTGGTGGACCTCGAAATTTCATGGTCAGTCTGGAATTATTTGCACTGGCTTCTATGAGGTCTGCACATGTTAAAATTCTCCAAAAGCTTTTCCGCAAAAGCTAGTATACTTAGCAGAATCTAACTTGAGGTGTAGGAACATTTGTGCCTTAAGTTACAAATATCTTAACTGTGACGTCAAAGCTCGACGCTTTCTGACCAACTCTTTAAACTGATCGTCACCATATTTTGCCGCCATCACTTCGAGTTATCAGTTTAAAGTTGGCTGGCGTTCATTTCTTGAGGTACGCGATAGGCTCGCAAATATTCTCTCATCCTTAGCGTTCAAAAATGCAGCTGCTATATCTTCTGAAGGATCCGAGTTTATAAAATGCAGATGAATATTCAGGTAACAGAATTATTTAGTTCTGTACGAAATGGTAGTAAGTTTTCGTCTATCAACTACTGATCGTTTCTGATTGTTTGCTTCTGAGTTTTCTTTCGTTGGGATAATTTACGGTGGAAGTATTTGTTATGGAGGATGGAAGATTAGAGCTCATATTTTCAGCAGTATTCATTCATCTCTTTTTCTCTATACTTAATGGATGTAAGCGTTTCAGCGATAAACCCGGAAGCCTATGATACAAATCTGCGGAACAGCTATGTGATAAAGGAGATGAAGAAAACGCGTAATATTCGACCATCGTTTAATACGCGGCTGGGTTGGATTGGTGGTATGGCATACACTGGAACGTTCTTTGTTCTTGGACGTGGTCTCGAGCCTTGGACACTCTCACATGGCAAACGTGACCATGAGAAACTGGAGCCTGCTGCTGAGGTGAGAACTACTGCTTTATCTTAAGGACTTCATATGTCTTTTGCAAAAGACTGTAAATTGCTGATCGTAGTTTTTATATTGTGCATTAAAGTACTTTCAGTTTTTCAAACTACCTGGCAAGATATTGTTGCAAATTTGGATTTTTAACGATGAGTGCTCTCAGTGACTTCTGTGGAACAGTTAAGAATTGTTTCTGAAATTTAAAGCTTTTAGATCCTCCTGGTTGGGCGGTTGTATTTTCTTCCTTTTCTTCAAAGTGTTGTTTTAGCAGGGGCTGAATTTCGTCGATGACAGTGCAGAGTAATATAGATATTCACGCTTGTGACGTTTTTAATATTCATCGTATCGTTGAGGTCGGCTGTTTTATTCCCGCCTATTGCACAGATCGATTGCATATCTTTATTTAGGTTCTTGCACATAACATTGCTGCTTATAATATTTTGAAAGGTTCCTAAAATTTTGCCCGTATTACAATAATTTATGTAGTTGCACCTCAGGATGTGGCTTGACAATTTTTGTTTTCTGCTTCTCAGTTTATTATTTCGTATTTTCCGTCTTTTTATGATCTCAAGTCCGTCCAAAGCGAGAAGATAATTGCTACTGTTAAAATATGTTTGCCGTCATTATAGAACTTTCGGTCATGTAGGTCATTCTTCGTGTTCAGCAGTGCGTGACTAAGGAAGGTATTGATCGTTCGTTTATTATTTACAGTTCGTTCTAAATTGTGATGGATAAGCTCTTGTTACATTCTGTCCAAAATGGTTTTTCATCCCCACTCTTTAGAGGAAAAGAAATGGAAAACGTAGATTTTAATCGATGATGTGCCCAATTTGATTAATGTTTTAAGCTAACCGTTTCCAGCATAAACCAATTGAATATCCAAAGCCGGATGGAAAAATCACTTTCGATTTGTTGACTTCGGTTGCGTTGTCTGGAACTAACCATGAGGAAAATCAGCCATGTCATTTGACGCTGAAGGACGACGATGTACCTGAAAGTGTTAACCTGGCCAAATTTGCGGGTCCTGAATCAAGGTTTTGTCCTGCGGGTAAGCGGTTACGATTCTGTTGCAAGCTTCCGGCATGATTTTGTAGCTTTCTTCAGAAAAATAGACGGCAAAGTTCGAGACTGATAATAAAGCTGCCCATTTGTTGTTGTGCCGAAGTAGGACATTTATGAACACAGTCCAACGATTTCTTTTCTTCGAAACCAAATGGGCGACAAAAAATTTTTTTGCGTTCTGCTTCCGCCTTGCAAGCCTTTTGTCGTATAAAAACTGCTTCTCTTCGTATGTTCCGCTTTCTGTTTGTTTTATCTATCGCTGTTTTATCTTGGCGCACCTTCACGCGTGTTCTGTTGGTGCCTGTCAGTAACCGAATGAGTAAACTTTGTCAAATGCGATGGAGAACCGCTTTTCTTATCTCCGTAAAACACATGGAGATTTTTTCCCACGGTATTCGAGCAGTGTGGTGGGAGCGCAGAATGTGTCAAGAAGTTCAGAGAGTCATCGTTCTCGGTTTCTGCTCCGCAGATCCCAAAATCTGGCAGTGTTTTTTTTCTCATTCGTCTTTCTCTTCTATTATAGTGGGGAGAATTACATTACTGTTTATGTTGATTCGTTAGCCACCCTAGATGACAGCAGAACAAGAAGTAGTGTAATGAGAACTGTTACTGTGGATTGCATCACGAAAATTGATGTTTGTACGCGTCTGGAAGGTAAACCACCGTTCCTCAGAGGTAGCATTCATCGAATGCAGCGGAACCTGTAAATTTGTTGCAATTTCAAGCAGTTAAATGCCACATGGGAAGTAATATAGGTTGCCAAAAATAGCAAATCCTCCCTAGCGTCCATATAATGATATATTGGGAAAAATCATGGAATCATGCGTGTGAACGCATTTGTTTTTACACAATCCACATCATTTGGTCATTTTTTGTCGACTGTTTCCAGGTGTGTACGAGTTCGTTGACAGGGAGACAAAGCCAGATGAGAAGCGATTGCAGATCAATGCTCTGAATTGCATTCATTGTAAAACATGCGATATCAAAGACCCGACGCAGAATATCGTTTGGGTTGCCCCTGAAGGCAAGTTTACTTGCTGTCGTTTGCTGCAGCTGTAAAAAATTTGTTTCTTTGGAGACGTGATTGTGCGTCCGTCAACGGACGCACAATTTGATTTTGCGTTGAGACACAAGCGACGTATCAAGGTGGTCATAGTTTCTTACCGGTTAGTAGCTCCAGCCTACAGTAGACCGTTGCCGTTGCTGATGCTTTTAAGTCTGAAATCACGATCTTAGAGTAGAAGTGGATGCGCCGCTGCACAGCTCCCTATTGCCTTCAAGTTTTTGATATATTCGGTTTCTTGGAGGGCTGTTTAAGTTTTTCGTGCACCCGTATTTCTCAGCATAAAGTGAAAATATGCACGTTTTCAGTCTTTATGCTAGAAAACGATAGGATGATCTTGCTTCTATGCCAGAGTTCGGAGGGAGCCTGCTAAAACCTCCGAACTAAGAGCGGACCACCTTGATGCGCGTTCCGGTGTATCACACAGTGAGCATCGTATCCACCTCCTGAATGCATAGGAATATTTGCACTTTGTTATCTAGTGCATAATGCAGCTAGGCGCTCCTTCCAACAGAAAACACTGCTATTTGCTCGTGTTCGACCAAAAAAATGTGCTGTACATGAAATGAGAATAGAGTTGGAGGTGTGCAGTCTGATTTGATTTAAAAATGGGCGCTTTTACTATTCTTTTCTTTGCCTCTTTTGTCGTTGTCGCTCCTGAAAATGAGCTGGTTTCTTTTTGTGTTTGCTAGTTCAACTGGGCTGATGGAAAGAGGATTCTCGTCAGTTCTGATGTCGATGTATCATTTTCTGCATCCATCAAATGGTGATGACACCTAAGAGGCTGCTGAAATGAGTTTGTGATGCGAAACTTTGCGGCCTCAGAGATTTTCGAAAAAGATCGAAACATGCGGTAAATGGAAGCAAATTACATATTTGAGCTCTTAAAGCACACAAGAATTCCCCAAAAGGAAGCATAATGTCTCTGCCTCTGTTCCCATCCCCGTTGCATCTAAACAAATAATCTGCATTGTCTTTTATTTAATTCTTGTTGCGCGTCCTTATTTTATACCATTCCTCAGTTTATATAGCAGGTTCAGAAAGAGACAGAATGCATCGCAAACGCGCTTAGGTGGAAATATTCATCCGGGAGAGAGTAGAAACTGAAAAAACACGAGAATTGCACAGAGTGTGCAATGAATACTTGCACACTGTTCCAGCTTCAAAATGATGCAGCGTTGAACAATTATGCATCAGCAATAAGAATGCGTTTCAGGAGGCGGCGGTCCCAAATACGATGGAATGTAAGACGGCCACTAAGCTGGGCATATTGCCGTTCTCTACGACAAATTTCTACCTAGTTTCTTTGTCGCTATGAGAGTTTTAGTTGTTTTCCATGTTAAGTTTTAAGTTATATATATTTTTTCGATCTTGCCAAATTCAAGTACTATTTTAGGTCATTTTTTAAACAAATTTTTTTATAAAATCGCGGGTCCATGGAACTTATGCACATTGCGTTTTATTGTTCTCTTCGAGTTTATTATGGCAGAAAGGAATTTCGAGAAAAATAAAACCGTGGAATGGGTTGAGATGCCTCCAATTTTTCTCCTCATAGAAATCATGATTGGTGCTTTGTTTTCATTTATGCCGAATATCAAAGATAATTTATAAATTGTAAATGGTGTTGAGGATTTACTCACTTTCAAATAGTATCGCTGATGGCGCATGATAAGTCTTTAGGCAGCTCTTGTATAAGCAAGTTTCGGAGTAAGTTAAGTCGTGGAGTGTTTGATGGCGAGGTTATGTTTATCTTTGCCGCATACAAGGTGGCTTAAGATTCAAGATCTCAAAAAGTGGTAGAGGTGCAACCGAATGCGTCGAAAAAAGAAACAGGTGTTCACCTCGGATTTGTGCACAACTAAAATTTCGGATTGGAAAGCGCACTTTTTTCGCCTTAGAATGCTCGTTTTGTTGTACGCTGTATAACGAGTCTCAGCACCACCTCTTTATCGATTTGTTCCATTTGTTCAGTTGGATGGCGAATACTTTCTCGTCTCTTCGCATTTGAGTTGTTTTAGAAATGCTAGCTTATGTGATGAAATATTCGGAGGTGGTCGCTGAGAAATATTCGATAAGTTTATTCGTTGTATTGAATAAGTGCCTTTTTAGTTTCGGCTGTCAATTGATCCGTGCGGATATATGGTAAACCTAGAAAGTGGGATCTGATCGTCGTTTGGATTGGCTCAGCTGCAGAATGATGCATTGCAGATCAAAACGTACTGCGATGAATACTGATGTACAGGTGCATCATGGTATTTTGAGGGCTACTGCATGGGTTCAATTCCGGACAGCTAGCTATCCAACCATCAAGGCGCATGGTCGCCCAGCTGTGATTCTATGTGGGCCAAGGGCACAACCCTTTTGATGCAGTGATAGTACATTTTTTGATGCAGATAGTACAGATGGGGAGCGTATGAAATAAGGTGTTATGAAAAGTTCGCTTGGCAGTTATGCGCATCAACTTTTGTGAAGTCTGACGGAGATCAAGCAGCCTAGGTGGGAGAGAGAAGTCATGCTTGCCACTGTGGAAAGAGCCGGTAAGGCGTGTCACTTTATTGTTACATAGAAACCGATGAGGTGCATACCCTACACCAACGTGTGAGATATCTGCAGCAATTATACAAACGCATTTGGCCTAGTTTGCCACAACATACTTCCATCAAAAACTCGGATTTTCATTGAAGCAGCAAGCGGCTTTTCTTACAGACGGCTTCTCCGACACTACAACAACGTGTTCACTGTTAACGGTGCACTGCAAAGGAGCGTGCTATCATGATGTCTCTAATACGCATCTTCTTTGATCGAATGTCACTTCCGGAAACCCAGCAGTGTTAGCAAGCTGTAGGCGGATAATTCAGAAATTTATGATTCCTCTAGTGATTATCAGTGATCAGGTGAACGGCAAATAGACATCTTACACGGAATACTGCGCCCTCTCAATTTGAGTCCACCGTAAATGTACTTCTCAATAATGGCGGGCACGGACTGTTGCCACTGCTCCTCGATGGAGTTCATGACGTCAAAGCCAAAGAGAACCCTAACTTTCCTTGGAGCATTTAATGCTTCGGAAATTCTATCGAGATTTCTCTTTCATTGAACTGTATTTCTGAATGTACATATGCTTGGGTCATCACCGTTCAGCGAAAATATCTAAAAACTATTCGTATGACGTTTCTCGAGATTATGTGAGGACCTAACTACGGAGCCCGCAGATCTTAACTCCCGACTATAAAACCCCTCTGCGTCACTTCGACCTTGAGACATGTCGTCGCCTTAGTTCGATCCCATGCCCTGCCTTGAAATCCTGAAAGAATCTCCTGTCTTCTTTGATAGCATCCATCTACATGTTTCCAGCATTTCTTCTTCTCGCTGCTCGAGAGATCTCCTTTACTGTTGGGAGAATGCAAACTCCACTGCTATTAGCAGTGGCTAATTTGTCACAGGAATTTATATGAGTCAACGAAGCAACGTCTTTTACAAACAAGAAAAAAACAAAGATGAAGACAACAATGAACATTACCCGAAGTTACACATCACCATGCAGCCATTTGGCCACCACCTTTCAAATTCATGGAACAAGGATCAAATTCAGTGAACAGCTCCGATATAAGAAACCACTAGAATGAGCGAACGGAGAAATACCCCAAAGAGATCACGACTACAATTTGCGCTTTTTGGACCATGCTTAATCAATCAACCACTTACATAGGCTGCCAAACGTTTTTCAATAATAACAGCATACATCACGTTGACTGCACATTTTAATGAACCCTACGGGCTGCACAAAACATCTGCGAAAGGTCCATCTGCTTTTCAGAAAACATCTTCGGAAGGTCCATCTGTTTTTCTGTGACCCAACCAAACAATATAGCATCAAAACCCGTCCAGTGTAAAATGCTGCGAAATTTGTACAGCCTTAAACATCCACCAGGCCTTCCAAAAATAATGGATAAGCTTGAACAGCGAGAGTGCAAGTCAACGTGCAGTGCCAAACTTCATAACTCTACTTCAGGTGGTTCTTGAGCTGAAACTGCCGCAGGGCAAGGAGATGAACCCATACAAACGAATATAAACACAGGTACAACATCATCATTACGCACTCTTGCAAGGCAAATATCCCGATACATACAATGAGCAGCATATAGTCATCAGCAGCTGCATCAAAAATTGCCTGTTCATAGATGCAGCGACGCGTTTTCATTCCTGAGAATCAAAGCAAAACAGCCGACGTATATATCGGAATGTAATAAAAGAAGATGCGTCTGTATAGGCGCAAACAGGAAAGTATCTCAAAAAAGCAAATATTTAAGACACCGCTGAAATACTCGGCCATCGTTTTTCAATAATAATATCATTCAATGTGCCGGAAGGCTGATTCCGGAGTCAAATTCATACAATGCTACAGTGCCTCAAGAAGAGAGGGATGACGGATCATACCTTTTCAAAAACTCCCCTCTGATCACTCCCGTTCAGCTACAAAGATGTCAAGACACATTTCAACATGCAAAATGTCCTAATTTCTGCAAACAACTTCCCTCCTCCCTCCAGAACAATTCCCTCATTCATCATTATCCATTTCAAGAGAAACTCCAAACAACCATGACATGAAGACAGACTCGTTGTAAAGAAATGAGCTTAAAAATAGTCGAAATTAATAAAACATTTTTTAATGTCTCGGAAAAAACAGTAGAAAACGCCTCGTTACGCATTTCAAAAGCCACAAATAAGTAGGTACATAACTAGAATACCTTCTCGCTTAGGAGGTACACTACTGAGCAAAACGAGTTCATGCAACGTACGTACCATCTTCGGATTTTGGTCTCGTTATATCGTACAACGTTTGAAATGTTGACAATAAAATATCGCTTCACAAATGGCCAAATTCGACGCAAAGAGGGACTTCTACATGGAGTGGAAAGAGACTTATAGGAATCAGCTGATTGATGGGAAGTTGCAATAATGAAACGATGAGATGAAGAAATGTGAAATGAAAAAGCAAAAAAGTGAAGGCATGTTCATTCGAAAAATAACGATATGTCCCACTCTAAAAAGCATTACGAACCACGAACAACATTCAAAAAAAGTATACAAACTATGTAACAATAAGAAATAAGCATGAAGGCAAAGAAGAGTTAATGGTGGTGCACTCGGGAAAAAAACTGCAGCAGCACAACGACGACATTCTCCTGAAGAAATTAGTCCTTCGATAATTCCCCTCCTTCATCACTGCTACGCCTTAAATGTATGATATGAATATATGGACACAACTCATCAGCACCGCTGCAAATCGCAAACGGCTTGAGATGTGCTTCTGAAAGAACGAGCTGAAGTCTTCACAAACTGCTGCTCTCAAACATCCTATCAATAAAAGAAAGGAATTTCGAAAGCACTCCTTCACTGAATCGAAGTGTTACTTCACTTCGCTTCTGTCCCTCATTTTTCCTGCTTTTTTCCACTTTTTTCAACTCCACTAAACAAAACTTCATTTGACTTGCATAAGCACTTTTCCACCTCGTTTCCGTAAGCTCTTATTTCTCTGAACGATTGTTCCTCTCGAGCATACTCAAATTAACAACTTTAACTCATGACCGCACTGAGTAGTAAAAATTGCGAAACACGCACATTTCGACTATAGGTAACGAAATTAATTTTGAGACGAGGCGACTTGGGAAAAATATTAAGGCCACAACAACTGCTTCGATTTCTTTGCTACAGGTAAACGTCAGGAATCAGATAAAAGCTCGATCAGACAAGAGCACCTAGAATTTCCGCTACAGCAGAAAATTCAACAGTTGCAGGGCTTCTAAGCATTACAGTGCACGTGCTTTCAAGGGATCAAACGATGAACCTTCCCCACGGCAATCTGATTTCTGCAGGACGTTCATCGATATCTCAAGTAGAGTTGCTACTGAACTTGATTCTTCTGTTTAACAAAAACACTGATTCTGCATATCGCCAGAAATAAAGAATTCAGGCACTACAAGAAAGATTAAAGTAACAACAAATCGCCAGACGTTTGATTAAACATAATCACCTACCCAAACAGCACGGTTGGATGAGCAATCGGGGCTCCCAGTTAAGAGGGGATTAAGCGCCTGACTTAATTGGGGGTTGGTGTGTGATTACGCAAAGGCCACTTCTTTTCAAACTGAGCATTGAGCTTAGCCTTAAAGATGACTTCAGTTTCTCATGCGATGAAATAAAGGTTTGAACTTCTGACCAGCAAGTGCTTGAGTTTATGGTAATATATCAAAAGTGGTCAAATAACTCAGCATCTGCTCAGTTAAATTCCTAATTCTCTTGCTCAACAGAGAATATTAGTGTCGCGAAAACCAAACGACCGCAAATCTTTGGCATATTCTCTCATACACTAAAACAATGGCCATGTAAAATTGTTTCATGAAACTGTCGAACTATAGTGTTGAAATGTCCACGACTGACGACCGTTGGCTTTGTCACAAGCGCTCATGACCAACTTTTTATCGTCGTCGCTTAAAGTCAAACATTTCCTCGAGATCGGATGATAGATTCGGCCACTCTGGAAATTAACCTATATAAACAATGACAGGTTATTTAAACGTCAGGTAACTGGCTCGCAATTGACTTAATAGGCTCCTAGTCGGAGCCCCCCAACGACTTCATTGTCCCTCCATCGGAGCTAAAAGAATGGATAACTTATATTAATTTATGGCGAAGCACTGTTTTGTGATATGATGTATTCGCTCTTAAGCAGATGTTAAAACTGCTCACAAGACTGGTGTTAAGATATTCAACGCTCGCGACGTACTTCAGCAAACATTGCAAATTGCAGCGTTATCGCTCTAGGTGGCATTTAGCTAGGAAACTGGCAACTGCGTTCAACGTCACCTACTCTCCCCTTCCTCATCGTTTTCCCTCTCCCACTCGATCTTCATTCACTGCAATTTTCATAGAAACATTCGCAATTCCGATGAAAAGTAGCGGAAAATCTGTCAGTTTTTACTGAAAATGCTCCTCCGCCTCACCTCGTCAAATTTGTTGACCATTTCTTTTATTATAATTCATTGTGATATCAGCCACTTTTTAGAGGAAAAACGCTTTTTTCGCCTTCAGTATATGCAGTAAGTAGTGAATGCTCGAAGTAATTCTCACATAACACTCAAAGTGGCACTTGCAAGAGAAAGTATGGAGAATAAATTCGCCTTTATCGGGAATCCGGAGCAGGAGTTCAAATTGCCTAGCAACTTCTAGCGACCAACAGCACTAAATTCGTTCGCCGAGGAAATTCGCGGGCATGGAGTTAACTTTTTTCTTTCTCCGCAACTGAACTCGGAGTCACTAAGAATCGCATCCTTTTCACAGTATATGTTTTGCCTCTTATTCTTCGGCTACGTTTTGTCTGAAGCAGTCTAAAATATTATCTGACCCATTGAAATGATATTAAAGTGAGCATTCCGTTCACATTATTTGCAGCTATTATCAGTGCTGTGTAAAGATGCAGGAACACTGTTGCCAACGTTTGTCGACATTTCCAACGTTCCAAGGTATCGACCAGGCAGTGCGGTCAAAATTGCCGAATTTGGAACCTGTTTCTCCTCTTCAAGAACGGAGTTCGGGCTCTGTGAGCCGCCTAGTTAGCTGGAGAAAGGAGAGCGAAGGTATGAGGTTTGGCAATGCAGCAGATGGTCGACAGCGCAGCTACCTTGCTAATTTCTGAGGCACATTAAAATTGAAGCATTCCGGGATTCTCCACCAGAGATGAGAAACACGCATAACAATGCTTCAACATTTGATTGGTTCTGGCGCCCTTTGAAAGAAGAACCGCTTTTAGAATTTGAGCGGTCTAAAACACAACGACATAAGCTTTCAAATACCTGTAGCCTTTTAAGGCTGACGGTTCAATTTGCGTGAACGGAGAAGCGATCCTATGATGCACATCACAAGCATCAAGTAACTTCCATGGTCTGAGAGCTCACATAAGCCGGCAAACATATGGACACAAATATATATATACATATATAAGAGCACAGCCGTGACGTTGGATTAATGCCTTTTGCATTTAGAAATTTGCTAAAGCGCCTAATCAAACAAGAGGGAGAGACCGAATAAAACTGGTTGCGCGAGAAACCGAAGACAATGTTTCCTCGACAAACTCCTCTCCGTTTTAACTTTCTGAAACCACATCGAACTGAAATGTTACCTCATGATTGTACTCCCACAGCTGGTTGCCTTTTGAGCCGTGACATTCATAGGTGACCACCGATCCACGCCCTGGATAGTCGATGCAGTATTCATCGCGCCTAATTTCCCCTTCCTTGCTCAATAACCAAAACTGAAAATTGACTGACTCGTTTCACTTTCCGTCGTAAATCAGCCTTCTCCGAGCCTTTTTTCCTAGACTTTTGTAACCTTTGTACTTTCCTCGCAGCCTTTATTAGGTCATGAAAAAGGAGAGAGGATGAGGAGAAGTAAAACTAGTTGTAAGGAGAGGACGACAAAATTTTTTGAACCATTATAACTGTAGATCCACTGTCGGTAAGGGATGAGAAATAGAATTTTTCGAGGTGCTTTCCCTACCAAATGAATCCGTTTAGATCAGAAAAATCTGTAAAATTTAACGCCACTCCGATCAACGGCAACGTAGTCAGCAGCTAAGATGTTGCGCACCTTCGTTCTAACAGCTGGAAACAGCATGTGTAGCTTGCAGCTGTTCTCTTCGTTCCCTTTTTTGCTTTCTCTTTTTTCCATCGCTCAGCAGATTTTTTGATAAATTACGTCTTCGCTTCAATGTAAGACTGCGCCTCGTGGCTCTCCTTAACTCTTAACCGGAAACTGCTTCGAAAGAAACAATGGAGGGGGTAAGCGCAACTACATATAAGGCCTATCAGTCCTAATTGCACGCACTCGATGATCAATTCCAAATGAATGGCGAAACGTCACTTAAGCCTACGAATTCAGGAATAAGGTTCCTATGAGCCTAAAGCAATGCTGCAATAGTCTTGCATCGACAGGGGCCTGCCTACAGTAAATCTAGACCACGCTTCACCACACGCTCAGAATATACAACATTAGCTCAGTTTCCCTACCACATATGACAGTGAGGACTGAAACAGAGTCGTGCCAAGTGACAGCAGAGAAGTACGGTAGCATCAACGAAGTTGAAGAAGTGGTTAAAGAAGTCCCAGGATTCAATATCGTATATGTTTTTGATCTCACATCAACCCGACAATCGGCTGCACTGGAAAATGAGACCGATGCAGGTGAGTGAAATTGACGAGGAGGGATAGACTTGCTGCTCGTATATGTCAATATCTCGAAAAAAGCTTCTGAACTGTATCCAGTGTCCACATAATGTTATGCCATCTGGATCCTTTATGCTCATACACAGCAGATGATTAATGAACGAAGCAAGGAATCAAATCCTTCCAGTGAGATTACTCTTCAGACATTTCACCAGTACACGTCGTTAGTGATTTGAAAGCGTTAATGGCAAACGGAAACATTTATGTGCCTGGTTTGGCTAATCCCTCTCTCCTCTCTACTGAAGAGGAAAGGGAAGCGTATGCGAAGGATAAGGGAATGCTGAAAGTTGCTCTTTACGAATATAACGCAAGTTCCAGCAGGATGTATAAGTTGCCTCCTCATGGTGCTAGCTCTTAAACTCAGCTAGTTGTCTGCTGTGGTCGATTCTCGTAGATTGTGTTTCATACCGGGAATGTCCCCTTATAATGTTTTTTCCCACTGAGTATGCAAAGTTTTTATCATTTCTTAGTTGAAAAGTAGGGTGTACTGAAGCTTCCGCTGTACCGACCCCAGTCAGTCATGGTGCGCAGACCCTTCGGATCATGCAGCCTTTCATATGAAAGGGCAATTCCATCACCGGACTCGACTCAAAACCATTGTCTCTTGGGTGATTGCTCAATTCGGTTCTGACTGCTCGTTATACAGTTATCCACATCTCCCGTTTCTCACCAACTTGAGAATTCAAATAAAGAGCACTTAACCATCTGCATCACGTAACTGCTTAGCCAGCAGACAGTAGCCGGCAAACACGTAAATTTTCAGCGAAAAAAAGGAGTATGAATTCATGGTGAATGTTGCTCTCATGTTGCCAACTAGCATCACGATTGCATACTCTTCAAAAGTATGTCTATGAAATGTGTGCTCACTGCTTAGGAAAAGTGAGTATCCATGAAATCTGCTCGCTCCTTTCTGAATCTCCCTGGCGAACTTTCAACGGAACACCTAAGTTACTCTCACTGCGGAAATAATCTTATGTTAAATTTAGAAACGTGAGCAAATGAGCACCAGTGCTGCGCACACGCGGAAGCCTTTTCTCACTGATTTTCACTCAAAGAAGCCCTTCCTCTATCCCTGTGGGTAGCAGGTGATCGACAACCACAACTCTCGCATCAACAATATTGGGCTTCTTCGTAATATTCCATTTTAATTGTCACGGAACCGAGTTCTCGAAACATTCGTCAGCGACGAGGCAAGCAACGAACTGACAGTCACTGAAAAAATCACCTGATTTCCACCCATAAGGTGACAGGGATAGGGAATTACGGCATCGTTAACCACATTTCGACCAACTTCATGATCGACGCAGAATTTCGAGTTTCCACGATTCCTGATCTGCAAAAGAAGAAAACTGGTTGTTTCCCCAGTTGAAAACCTTTGGCGATTTGAAAATGAGTCAGATTACTGCGTAAGTATTCTGGCGTCCCTTTTGATACGGACTGTAACCTTGCTATATTTGAAGTTTGTCGGTGCATCCGGCAGATCGGTAAAGAATATCATTTTAAGGGTTGCTGCAATAAAAAATCACGAACTTCTTTTACGATTCAGAATTTTTTGGATGTCTCAAAAATGTTTTGCTCGATAGATGAAACTCTAGTCCATCACCTGCAAAACGAATACTATCACAGTGACGAATAATCAACCGATCATCATCAAAACAAAACGAAATAAATCCATAAAACAGGCTCAGTGACTACAACCCATCGCGGTCTGCTGCATCGTTCTTTACTGTTCGTTATAGTCTTCGATCATTATCATTTAAATCTACTCGAAATTTCGGCAGTTAACTAGTAACAGCGGCATCTCTAAGCTGATTCTGCCCCGTAGTTCGATCGAGCGGCATTCGAAACAATTCCGGAATAAGTATAAGAAAAGACATGAAGACAATGAGGGCCAAAAAGATAAAGAAGGCGATCAGGGAGAGGGCGGTGAAAATGCGACGGGAAAGGGATGCAAGAGAATGCAAAAGAGTGAGGAGTGTATTCGATATGAAGGAAGGAATGCTTAGCATCGCATCCAATCAAGAAAATCACGAGAAGCGAGCACAGTAGTGGCATCATATTTTATTTAAATAGCATTAATCTATCGTTCTTATATTTCAGCTGAACTGATTTTAAAAAATGAATTCCGTTGATCTCAGAACATAAAATAAAATAACTAAAAAGAAGCGTTGACTGAAACAGCAGAACTCTGGGAACCTCCTAACTTGCACTGCCACATTTAGCACAGAGCTCTCGAATGATTTTCTGCTCTGCATCTCGCCAGTGGGAAAGAAATTCACGTATGAGAGTCTCTCGATGGCAAAAAAATTCACTTTTCATTTCTCGATGTAAACAGATGTATCCTCATCCTGGATGCAAGCAGAAGTCCTGACTCCTCAGTTAATTTCCTTGCTATATTCACTTTTATTCTATAGATGAACCGGTTTTCACATGAACCTGTTATGTCCCATGTACTGTTACGACGTAATTCCCCGTGTCTTAACGAGGTAATCAGTTCTATCTTTATCAGTGCTGAGTGGGTCGCAGTTACTTCGACTGTTTATTAGCCATTTATTATCTGTTAGGAAGCTGATTTCCTCAGAAAAAAGGCTTCGATCAGGGGAATACTTGATAACTAAGCTGAGTAATCAATTCTGTATGTTTCAGCAGTGTCAATCGAAATGGTGGAAAAACTGAACAAGCTGGGGCATAGCTTGGGCATTTCAGTTGAAAATATAGCGCTGGTAGAAAAGAGTTCGTGATACAGTTCAGCTCAACTAAATTTCAGTCTCCATTCTGACGCAAAATCCCTTCAACCTGGCAAAGGCTATTAAACAATATCTGACCTCCATAGCTGCAGTAGTGAAATATCTCATGGAAGTGTCTGCAAAATGTCGCATGGACAAAACAGAGATCCAATCGCTACCAGAAATCGACAAGCTCTTTACCTTTATTCGGTATTAAGATACTTTGCCATAGATACAACGCAGCAGTAAAGCTTTTGGGTTTCTCAATGGCCAATATTTTCAGTTCGCGCCCGATTCATTCAGTTCACTTCGTACTTAAACATTTACGCTCCCTTATTTCTAACGCGATGCACTGGACCGGAGATTTGCACACTTCAAACCTGATCTGTTCTCCTCCTACCGAGTCGAAAACCTACGCATGAATCTGACGATGAAAACAACTAAAAAGGACGAAAATCCACAATTACCTCGCCTTTACCGATTGCCTTCGACGGTATAAACAAATCGGGAAATACGTTATCGAGATACCACTTAAACGAGCGGCACTTCAATCGTTCTCGCAGCCTCTTCCGCTCACTTACATCACCATATTCACCCTGAACGTCGGATATGACGCTTATACGTTTGCTGTGATATTAAAAAAGAAAAACTCTAGAAAGTGTAATAAGTACGCACAATAAACGCAGAGCTCAAACTCAGCGCTCTATAAAACGCCCTAAAATTGCATCGTATCCTCCGATCCTCTGTCGTTAATCGTTCGATTCTTACGCTCTATTCCCAATCGGGTCTGGCAAGCATGGGAGTTCAAGCAAGCACGCAACGCAGGCCGAAGAAGAAAGAACTCGGAATTTTTTACTGAAAAAAGCAGAGTTCTTCATCCGTTGCAGAAAGTACGATCCCACTCCCTAAATGCCTGTACAATTGCAATTGTATGTGCGCATCGGTCTAGTGCGAAGCTGACTACAGCTGCATTGATGTCGTAAAAAAATGACATTTCAAATCGAAGGCTCTTCCTCGAAGACGAATTTCCTCATAAATAATCAGAAACTCTCAAGGAATTGAGCGCTTGAAAGAGCAGGTGGGCGGAGGTAGTGGGATTCGTTGGAGGGACACGTCGCCATAACGATTATACATTACATAAAATCAAAAACTGGGACTGAAGCGAACTGGCGCATATCGACTTCAATTCGATCACACCGTTCGCCTAATTGAACCAAAGAGGAAGAAGCGAATGAATCATTATCATGAACATACTCTCAAACCAAAAGCAGTCAAATCCAGAATATACAAAGGATGAGATAGCAGGAAAACCGGGACATCCTCGGTACCCCGGAAGACAGAATGTTAATATCGAGGCTCGGGAACCTCAAGAACCCTGACCCGATGTATTATCAACAAAGTTCAAAGTGTGCTGCCGAAACTAAGCATGGGACGTTTGTGATTTATCTAGCATTCTCGCTCACGTTGTATGGTTCCAATACGAAACGCTACCAGAATAAAAGAAGTCGTCAGCATTGAACCACAATTTTGTATATTATTTCTATTTCAAAATGGATTTGTTTTATACTCCCTTACCAAACTTCAACCCGCTTGGCATATATTCTAGTTCCTGCTTCATAAAGAAGCTAAAATTTGAAAAGAGCTGAATAGAACAAGAAAAGAAACACAAAAGCAGTCGAGAAAACAGAGCGAGTGGAATTCCTCAACTCCTAGGTTGCATTTCTCAACATTTGGTTCCTTACATACTTCCCCATCCAGCATCGTCAGTACCCCTCAAAAATCCCTGCAGCGTCTTTGTGCTATCCCCAGTATAAAAAGTTACATCATATCACTCATCTGCATGATTCATATGGCTGTCGAACAATTCTTTTTTTTTAGTTTACATGCGATCTTTACGTTCGTACAAAATTTTTCACAAAAAAGATATTCCAGAAAAAATGCTGATTCAACTTACCAGTTTATGATTTATCCTTTCATAATAGATCTCCTTGTATTCATCTAGCCAAACCTGGAATTACTTCATTGTATTTAACGAGTTTATACTTTCTATAAATGGTACTACATTTATCGTGTCGTGTCAATACAGGTAAGACTGTTTCGTAACGGGTGCCTGTAAAGAGCTCTTCCCTAGCACATCTATTCTCACACCTCGTCGCAACGTTCATGCGAATTCGCAATATAGTACGAGTACCGAACCTCTTCCAAAATCTCACTTCCTTCGTCGCTTAGCTAAGGTTTGTTACTGCTTAACACTTCTTGTCTTCCAGGTTCTCTAACTCAATTTTTGGCGCCTTTCCCCGCATTAAATAAAAATGTGGATACATGTCATGTGCTTTGGTGATGCTTTGACAACAAAAGCAAGCCATATTTGCTACACAAAACCTCAGAGACGGAAATACGAAGCTGGAGTGTTTATAAAGGTTGAGAATAGGGGATTTTCGGTCATTCGACATCTCGGCTACGCTGTCCATGGTGCACCACTTCCGAAGAAAACACTTCACGAAGTGAACATTTTCTCACAGTGACGCCATTGCAGAGGAGTCGAAATATTTGCTGCTTGCCAACATGTGCTGTAGGTCTATACCACCAATCTATTATTAGCCTTTTAGGAAGTGATAACAGTTATAATTACTAGTACTGACTATTAACAGTAGAAAAAAGCACGAGTTTTGCAGATCCGATATGCTCACTGCTAACGCTTCATAAGCTTTCTTTCAACGGCACGGTGCACTTAAACACCCACAGGCGATTGCCCACTATTCGTCGCTTCACCATCCTCCTTCCTACTCTCAAGGCACCAACGCCACATACATTCAGATAGCTAATCTTATGTGGTTCTTTGCGTAACACATCATTTCTGATATCATATGTCTATATATATCTCCCATTCTTTGAACATTTTGAATGATTCGTTTAATTAAAACTTTTTTCCATTGCAATTCGTTCAACAGTTCATTTCAACGATTCAATTTTATCAGTTGGCAAAAATTTACTGTCAATTATTTCTTTAGTTCAAAAAATTAGCTTGCTTCACTGCTTCTTGTTAAGACTCTCTTCCCCCTCATTACTTCGTAATCATATATCACATATCATGGTTGCATATTTTTTCACTGCTATGCAAATTTCAGAAAAAAGACGAACTCATTTAACCTCAGCTAATCGAACATTGTTCCTTTGCAAGACATTGACACCACTCCTCCATTTATATGGTGATTTCTTGCGAAAGACATGTCCAACATGACTGCATGGCACAATTTCGAGACGACCACCGCACATCCAGATCTAAATTTCATCGTTTATTCATAACGAATATATTCAGCAACTGCTTGCCTACACAATATGAAATCAGTTGACTGCATACCCTTAAAACGAATATTTTTGAGATAGCAAAACCTCACGGAACGAAGCTACCTAATCCAAACAGAATATTTTTCGTGCAGTGGTGCCTCTGTTCTTTCTCTTTTAACTGATATCACTTAGGACTGAAATGATCACTGATAAGCAGCAAAGTTATCCAAAATTGAACAATCAGAACAGACTCATATACGTTCGCATTGCCATCATTTGCACACAATCGTTGAGAAAAACGCTCTCTTTTTGGATCATTTATGAGTTTAAAATATCGAAGACATGGACTTCTACGAAGTTAGCTGAAAAATATTAGTCTAAACTGATAAAACTTTCGCGTTTGATGATGCGCTATTCGAATTTGAAGAAGTCGAACATATGTGCATCTTGTTGATGCAAAATTAGTAAAAGCGTATCAGAACCTTGAGTTTAAGCATAACAAGGCATCTGACTGCTAAATGAGTCGAAGGCAACAGCAAAATACATAAATGTTTTTGCATCCAATCACATTCAAAGTGGAAAAGCATAACTTCGCAACGCCGTCTAGGAACGACCTTCCCACTGTTCGCCAAACAATGTTACCCAGGTCTAAATAACGCAAAGTTGGCTCCGTAATAGCCCGTTAGCAACAGTGTGAAGAGACGTACAGAAGCATCTCGCCGTGATGTTTGCTTATGCAATGGATAGCGAAGAATTTTCCTCATCCTATAGAATAATTGTTGGTTATAAATGAATGGTTATTTATCTGAAGTTGCTCGATCGATCGTCTTGAGATGTTTTAATGAAATAAAAGCTAAAAAATTGCGTCCCTCACATCTCTTCCCTCCTTTCTGAATACAGCACGCTGACAGTTAATAATCAGACATAACTTCAATTACGATTACCGCTACTTTATATGCCCGCAAAACGATTTATTTCAGTATAAAACTTCTTTCACTTAACGTTCATGAGACCAGTGTAAATTTTTTCCTCCCCAGCACATTTGCATACAATTAGAACAGGTACCAGCAATGGTTCAAAGATGCGGATTTCGTAAAAAGTTGGAGTATGCCCCAATCTCGAGACTTCTGAACTGCTCTGTTCTTGTTAAAGTGAATAATTAGGCAAAGTAAACGAAGACAAACCTTGAATGAAATTTCCAAATTTTCGCCACCCCAAATATCAAATCCAGGGTCATACGTGCCCAATTTCTCGAAATACTGTCGATCGATGGCGAACAAGCCACCAGCCATCGTCGGAGATCTGCAATCGACAAGTTATGCAAACGACAACGGCGTCCCATTAATTTTTGACTGTCGTTTGCTTCGGATTACTCATGCATTAAAGTAGCAAAAATTTTCGCCCGTACCCTTTGAGTTTCTCCCTTAACAAAGTACATGTGAGTGTGAATAATGTTATTTTCCGGTCATCATTTTCAATGGCTTTATGCCTGAAAACATCTGAACCATACATCTAAAGACAGCTCTATGGAGGCGTCGTCATCGCTAAATCGGGATGGAAGGCATCCCAGCAAGGCAGTCGTTCAACAAGACAGACAATAATCGAGTGTTCTATCTGCCACAATCCTCTTCATTTACATCTCCGTCAAACATCTCCGAGCTATATTTTGGCCAAGTTCCCTTTCACTAAACTTCATGGTTGGTCTGCTGCAACTTAACATGAAACAGTTGACTGTGATATGATGACTAGTAGGATCATTAAAAGAGAATATTTCCTTCTCGGAGCACCTGATTTTTTCTAACGATTTCTAATTTCACGCAGGAACTCCGAAAACTTGTTTATGAAGAGCATGTTGCTGCAGTAAAAAGTGCCTTTGTAGCCAACAGACAAATAAACCGAGGCAAAATTTGAGATCATGGAAAGACCTCATTATCGTCACCACTCTTAATTATCAGAGTGAAAAACAAATATATGACCTAGCTCACCTATCAATTATCTGATTTCAGTACGCGGTCCGCTAATAAGAGGAAGTGAGCTCATTATGTATAAATGCAAAGCAATACGAGCAGTAAAAGACCACAGTTCTGAAATTCTGCAACTGTGCGCCTCAAATTTTCGCTCTCACATCTTTATTAAATAATGCCAATAATAAATCCTACGGGACGGGATCAATGCGAGTTTTCATGGCCTTAAAATCGCGATCGGGTAGTATATGCCAATTGAAAACTAGTCCCCAATTGAATCCACCAACGCTTAATCGATTATGCCCGGAGAGATGATACTGAAATGTTTCCAAATCGATCGTATCGATCACTGGCGTAACAACATGCGACGAATTTTGCGCAATTCGATCCAATAGTGGTTCCACCCAACCTGAAACATATTCGCTGGTTATAACTGCCAATAATGAGCAGCAATCATTAGGCAATCATCATGTACCTAAATGTGAATTCTGTTAATTAAGTTGATGTGGGAAATTCATTTGAACTGTCGAATCTCTTTCTAAATAAGTGGAAACTCTCGCATCAAGTGCATATTTCATTTAAACAACTTAAGTTCCCAGTGAGAAGTTCGTTTTCTCTCTTTTAGGATCACGGTCTATCTGTATTGGGAAAAAGAAACCGCAGTCCACAACAAACTTCAATATCTCATACGTGAAACTGGAACACGAGAGAGAGGAAGTGATTGTTGTTTTCGTGTAAAATATACTCAATAAATTTTATCGCCGTCGCAGCACATTCGCGATTCGTTAATTGTGATAAGCGAATAGAGGGACAAATACGCGCAATGCAATAACTTTAGTGCGTCTCACTCTTGTAAAGTGGCATATATGCGACAAATTCTTTTATTCGCCGATTTTGTGCAGTAATTAAATAAGTGTCGAGACTAGCACTCAGAGCTTTCTTCTTATTAGTCACTTCCGGTTTTCTTTGCCATTCCTCTGCACTTTGCAAGATCGAATAACATCTCCCTTGACTTCATTTCAGAAAACTATACCCCAATCGCCAACACCTACAAACTTCTTTTGGACAGATCATCAGCTGTCTTGGTTTCAGTAAAGCTATGCACTGAAACATGATAGATATGCAGAAGTGGCAATTTTCCGATTATTGTCTCTTAAATATAAAAAGGTGCTCGCTTATATATTTGTGTTTTAAAATGCTCGAAGGTACTTCCAGCAGCAACAAAAAGGAAGGCGATGGCATGCCCTCCATATAGTGCGAAAGAGAGAGGAGGAGAGAGGGAAAGAGAAGGTCCGACATTGACAGCTCTTACAATCCACTGTCGGTGATCTGCAATCCACCAAACTGCTTAGAGCTGAATCATAGAAATTTACCTTCCATGCACTCGCAGTGAGAATCAAGATAAATCAACACAGTGCCCCTGGCAACCGAAGCACCTTTAAGTCGAGCTCGAATGAGTCCCATTCTGCTTTCCATGCGGACAATGCGCACCTTCCCAAACTGGCTCAGATAGTCTTCAAGAGGTTTCTGAAGCAAATGTAACTAACATATCTGAAGGCTGCTCATTGACTTCCTGCCTAACAAAAACACCTATCGCGAAGTATTCATTTGTCTACTTCTGCAACAGTGATACCTATCAGAACAAAATAATCACAGACTGGGCACATATAAGTCCACTACGG
The DNA here is from genome assembly GCA_037576465.1 of Parascaris univalens. Lineage (NCBI taxonomy): Eukaryota > Metazoa > Nematoda > Chromadorea > Rhabditida > Ascarididae > Parascaris > Parascaris univalens. The sequence continues at coordinate 12,475,337 of CM075173.1, forward strand.
CTCCGGGTCCCGAAAATCACTCCAAACTGCTCTGCACCAAACAGATGAAAGAAACACCATTTGCGAAACGTAGCAGTGCCAAAAAATAATGGCAGTAACTGATAAAGGTAAGAATAGTAATAACATCAGGTGAACAAGGTGAAAATACAGCGCTACAACATTTTCTGGCCTGCAATACTTTTACATGTTGTCCAAAAAATTTTCATTTTCAAGGCCAATAAGGCAAAGACTTCAGTTAGATTCTCCAAAAAAAGATGGATTTATTCAACTAACTTGCCTCCCAAAATTGAATCGAGTCTACCTTAGGCAATTAATTAACGTTACTTCCGAAACCACATGCTTCAACAAAGCTTATTCTCATATCCTCTTTGATCGTCGATCAAGTTCAATTTTAACTTGTTTGCTTCATATTCGTATCTGCTCTTAAGCCAAGCCGCGAAAAGAAAAACTGAAATATTGCAGCTGCAATAAACTGCAATAAACTTTTGCAACTGCAAGATTTGCATCAACTTCCACAAGAAACTGCAAAATCATAGCTGCAGTCTTCGACTTCGAGGACGCAGAAACTGGCCTGCCCTACCCGCGATCTTTTCATAAATCGACTCAGCACTTAGTCGACTGTCGAGTCTGCTTTTAATCTGTCGCAATCACGCAACAGGAATGTACTCACGAGCGTTTCGATCAAGCCCATCATTCCAAAAACGAATTTTTTCCGCCCATTTAGATCTCAAAGTTGCAAATTCTGACTATATGGAATCTTACCTTTTGTACACTAGGTTTGGTGTCAGAAAATGATATTCGAAAGGATGAAAAAAATCATCGCAGTACCAACAAAAATTTAGGGAAAAAAGTTGTGTTGGAAGTCATCGTTGCGCGAAATTTCTACCTTGAGGTGATCCATATCAGAGAAGTCATCAACAAGGATGATTTCTGTAAGCAATTTCTGCGGCGTCCTATCGAGGACGCTATGTACTGTTCTGAGAAGAGCTGACCATGCCTCGTTGTGAAAACAAATGATCACCGATGCATCCGGCAAATTCTCGTTGTAGCTTTTGTTTTTGCACCTAAAAATCAACATTGCGATTACTCAGATGAACTCACTTAATTTTAGGAAGAAATGAATGAAAAGAATTGAATTATATTCAATCCGCTTCAAATTTTAATGACTAAATCACTGAATACTGCTTCGAGTAATTTATCAGCTGCTGTATTTTCCACTTCTCAGACCATCAACTGAGAAATTATTCTATTTTCGAATTCAGATATTAGACTTGCGCTCTCAAATTTTGAATTTTTCGATAATCTCACGCAAGTAATACTTGAAGATGGGTCATATAAGTGAAACGTCAGCATGATGATTGAATCCTTCCGCCGAAACAACGGTGACTCCGAATTCGGATCCTTATATCTTTATCTGCAATCTCTGTGTCGAAAGGGCTGTTAAAAAAGAAGTCATTACAATTCGGTTCCTGAAAGACGCTCTCACAAATTGCCCCTCCCCCATTCCCCCCCCCCCCCCCCTCACCGAGGCGCTTCTGAGGCTGCAATGAACGAAGACCAAGGCAGGTGCCTCAAGGAGGCTTTAACAGCTAAAGTCTTTTAGGTCAGTGCTATCAGCTGTCTTTTATGAAGATCTTCACACGTGTCTTTATACCCTCTGCAAATAATCAAGGATTACATGAACTTTCCTTGAAGGAGGGAGGGGAGAGGAGAAAGAAAAGGTTGGCGGTGTTTTTCTCACACTCTTTGTATACGATTTAACCGTGCTATATCCGGGCCATCCCACCATTACTAAGCATTCCCTGCATGCTCTTCAAGGCTAGGCATTATGTATACGATCTGTGAGCAACAAGACATTTACGCCTCCATATTCTATGGTCTTCGGACGCTACCTGCATGATATATTTTTCAGCTCTGCCACGCCGTGTGGCGATTTATAAATTTTAGATGGGTTGCAGAGACACATCAAACGTGGATGCTAAGGTTGGCTTGTTTTGCCAAAAAACGGGTTCACCACTCTGTTCACGATATGTGAAACTAGGCAGCTTATGCGAGGTCTTCCAGCTAAACTGCGCCTATCTTTTACTTATTTCACTCTGCGACCTTTTCTGAAGACCGTGCATATTCTCGTAGTAAAAATTTGCAGACCTCGTTCGATATCTGTAAAACGGCTTGCATACGATACTTCAGTTTTTTAACGAGTATTCCCTCAGTAATCGAAAAAGCACGCCATCTGCGGAACCCTTCTTCAAGCAGTGACCAACATACATGCCAAAACTTTAAGGAGTTTACAGGAGAACTATAAGCTTCGGATTTAGCAGTTCGCAGACACTATTTAATCTGAACTTCCCACTGAACCATAACGTTTTCAGAACATTTGTGCCACGCTACGCGAGGTGCGTCAACCTCATCCAGCTTTCATGGCAGTACCATTTGCACGAAGCCTTTTGGTATTCAGTCCAATCCTTTGCGTTTTATTCCAAACTTCTCAAGCCCCCTCCGAAATTCAGCTTCTCTTCCACCACCGGACCATAAAAACAGGCTGCCGACGTGCTACATACAGTCTGTACCCTTCAATTTTTGCATGTCGCTACTCATATTGTAAATGATTAAATGATGCTGTCTGAAGGTATCGGCAATCTCTCCGCCTATTACATCACTACATATCACTAAGACCGATAAACTATTAGGAGCAGTAAGTGTGCGTCGTCAATATTCAATCCGCGCAAAAAAAAACCTCGATGCATTTTTTTAATAGGTCGATTTCTCATTTCTCAGCAGCTGCGCATGACATGTGAGTTCGGTTGGATTAACCAGAACACGAACGCATCATTTCCCATGTGAACTCCTTAGTCAGAAGGGAATATAAAAGCGAATCTCGGGATAATATCTCTGGCTAGCTTCACTTGTTAAAACATGCTGCTGATTTCGCTGTTCCTTCTAGCAATTTCGCCTATAATTTTTCTGATTATCAGAGAGTTTTGCAACGGCTGTGACCTGCAACATCAACAAATAGAATCGTCTAGTCGAAATTTGGAACAAATCAACCTCTCGAATCCACTACAACATGTTCCCGCACTCTTCTGGAAACGTAGTTTAAGTATGTCAAACTGAAAGTGGATAAAAAATATTTCTCCGGAAAGACTAGAGAAGGAAGCCACATTAATTCAAGAGGAATTTATATTCCTAACTACCCACAGGATATAAAACAATCGTTTCCTGACGTTTAGGACGATATGTTGTAAAAGATCATCTGCCGCTATCTCGTTCCAATATGGACAAAAATGGAAGAAAACTGAAAACTGCTTCTAAAAAATTGTTTCAGCAGTAACACTGAGCCAGAAATGTGGATTTCAATGCACAACTTACATCTCATCGGTGTTGTTAGGCAAAGAGCGATGCAGTGAAATCATTTCAGAAGCGTATTCATTAAACGAATTCCTCTTGAATCCTTCATCGTATTTTTTACGTTCGGATGGTGGCAGCTTCTGAAGAACAATATTAGATTTCTTTTCTCAATTCCATTATATATTTCCTACCCTCCTATCAAAAGTTTTTTAAGTCTGATTTGTTTTTATGCACCAGCCCCTTCCAATTCATGTAGAGATGGTGAACGGCATTCGATGAATGAAGGGTACAGATGACACCTCTACATTTAATGAATAATATAAATTTTATTTGTTTAATGATGTCATTCATTCACCTAACTGAATGGGCATCTCCTTTCATCATTACTTCGCCGCAAAAGACAGGTAGCGTCTCGCATACTGCAAAAGACACTCGACCTTTAAGCAGCTCATGCGTGGATATGCATCCGACGGTTGGTTTATGAATCACAAAAGCTATGGAGACGAAATGTGGTGGCTACAGTCATTCATTCTAAAGGTTGATGTTCACTCTCGAAACCTCAAACAATCATGAATTAATCAGGGAAACTAACTGAAATAATTATTCTTTAATACATTTCATACAGATCACGAACGTTTAAATATGCGATAGAATTTTCTTAGGTAAATTTCTTCAAAAACGATCAGATGACCGCCATAAGAGATGCTTTTATTCGAAAATTTGCTCCAAGTGCCTATTCTAGAATGGCAAATTGGGAGTCGTTCAACTGCTTTTTACGCGGCTTTCCTTTTCCCGAAGAAACTACCTTTCTGATGTCATGTACACCCATCTGTATGTTTACGCAGCTGCGCATCGAGAGATTCAGATAGGATAAATTTACAGTTTTCTGCGCAAAATGCCAAATCAGTGGAATGCAAAATACACTTCAAAAAACGAATCCCTCACGGATTTGTATGGGCAATTCATTCCTACTACTGCGCATGTTTTATCACTTTTTGAACAACAACGAAACTATTCCGATTAGGTAGAACTGCAAAAGCGCATTCCGTGCTTTGTGACAGACTTTTCCACTCTCGGCAATTCCCCAAAGATAACAAACGCAACATTCCATAATACACTACTGAGGCGTATCGTTTAAAGTGCAATATGGTATATATGAAATATTCTCTCGCTGTTTATAGCAGATTAAAAAGATAACAGCTAAACCCGAAAGGATTTTTTCTCAATGCACAAAGGATTCATCCCTTCATAATGACACAAGCCCACAGGAAACAGCAAAGGAGCGAAAGCAGTGCACAACCGAGCGATATGTGCCAAATGAAGGCTTGCTTTTCAAAGCCATCGTGTCGCTTATGAATGCGATCAGTAGCTCTCTTTGAAACACAGATATATTAAACAGATCAGAATGGAAAATAAACTACCACGAATATGTCAGACTCAAACCACAAATCGTTTTGGCTGCTTATGACCGTATGGGACGTTGCTGGGATAACATAGAGAACTACTGGTTAAAGCCAAAGTCAACCCATCTGAAAATCCTGGTTTGCTGTCTCATACCTTCCACTCCTCCGGCTCACAGAATTTTTTGAATGCACAAACTGAAGAGATTTTTAGTTAAATTCAAAGTAATAAATCGCACATCTTATAAGCAGAGACAATCTCGGAACTCATTTATGGACGATTCGAAAGGATTTCGTGAGTGAATAATCTGTCAACAAAGCCCATCTATTCGCTCATTCATTTCAAATACCATCACTTCTGTTCAACGAAGTTCGGCTGGAAATGATAAATAAATGAATCGAAATGATAAGCAGTATAGTTTTAATTTGCTTGATCTTCTTCAGCGCATGTACGCAACGGAAAGGAATTTGCAGATGTGTTTTGCCAATTCGAAAATTTATTTGCAGGTTTCGATGGGTTTTCTGCGTAAAAAAACGTCACACCTCCACTTTCTTATATAAGTGAAATCGAACCTCCTTATCAATTTTTACAGCAGCACCAAATTCGCCGGCCTGCTTCGGATCACCACGTCGATAAATCGGACTATTCTCATTGTAAACGAGTCGCCTTGGCTCCGGAATATTCGGCTGCAACCATAACTCTCAACCAACCTCAACAGAAGTACAACAACACGATGCGGAATTTATCATTATTCTAGTGCAAGCATCCAACACATGGTGACACTTACTTGTAGCATGGGATGTGCATACTATATGGTGTGCATACCTGATAATGACCACTAACTGTTACGCTCTTTCTAGGACACACTTTTTATGGCACGATCCAATGGAATAACTGTGAACGCACTGTACAATTATTCTAATGCACATACTGAAATTGGGGCAGTAAATATTCAAACACTTCAACACTGGTGATTTGATGCAGTGAGCTTTGTTATGCACATTTACCTTCTCGCCCCGTTGCGGCCGCGAAGCAACTCGCGTGAAGGACTTCGCTTCCTTGCATGCGCTATTTGCAAAAGTCTGAATGATTTGACGATTTTTGATGGAAATATTCTAACTGAAAGGATATAATGTCAATCGAAGCGCCGATTTTCATTTAAACATATTATTGTGACTGAGTGGTACATTTTGATGTCAGCTGAAACACTGATGTTATTTCAGTTCTAGTAACGGTGCGTGTCAGTGTCAAGGAGCGGCTTGCTTTCGATAGATTCTTCCTCGGTCTAATCTTCAAGGCTATGCGTCCTACTTCCACATCGGCACATCTGGAGCGTGAAGAGAGGTACTCACCTCTTTTCGGTGATGTCAGGACCTGTTCACTGGTTACTGGCCCCAAAACGGACCAGACTAGTTCACTACCTGAAAAATGAACCACACCACAAGCAGCTACCGACTGGTGATAACTAATCACTTCGCGAACTTCGGACGAAGTTGAGACATCATATCGCCCGAAGATATCCGGAATGGCCGACTTGACAAGTATGAAAGATGACGAATGGACACACTTGATTCGATTTTTACCCCTCCCCCTCCCCCCCCCCCCCCCCAATGATGTAAGAACAGGCGAGGAACTAGATGAAGAAATGACGCGAGGGGAAGGGAACTTCTTGGAAGTGTCTCCAGCAATGATGGGATCTCGAGAAAATCTTCACAAAAACAATCAGCAGCTGTGGAATCGTCATGAAAACCGAAGCGATATTAGACGCGACGGCATCTGGGAAGAAGAAGCAGCATGAAGTGACTACACGCAAAGTAGGTCACGACTGATGCAGTGAATGGACGCCATGGCTAACGTTCTGCGTCTCTCCTCTCCCATATCGAGGCAACTGATGCGCGACGTTGTGATGCTTTGGGAGAGGGGAAGCGTGGGATGTTAACGATGAGACCAAGGAGGATATTTATTGACACCAAACCTTTCCCTTAATAGTGATAATGATGCGCACCGTTACCAGAATTAGAATAACATCAGCATTTCAGCTGACATCAAAATATACCACACATTCACAACAATATGTTTAAATGGAAATCGGCGCTTTGATTGACATTATATGTTTTCAGTAAGAATATTTCCATTACAAATCGTCGAATCATCCGGACTTTAGCGATCACTTAAGCTAGCACTTCATATGTAAGCGGTCACAACAACAAAGATGCCAATCTTGTGGAACCCCAATGCTGGTCACCGAGGCAAGCAAGCAAAGTGATTCACACGAGTTGCTTCGCGACTGCGACATACCCCCTTCCCACCCTCCCTCACCTTGTAAAGAAGCCCTCTCTAGAACATACGTTCACTTTGGAAAACAGCGAACTTTATGAGCTCTTTTTTTGAACGACAATTAAGCGCATTTTCAACAAGCAATGCATCGGTTATAACTGCTCATCCTATATGAATTTCATCGACGCACTTGCAGTTAAAAATGACTAGCGAGATGTTTTACTGGAGGACGTGATTAGGTTCCATAATGATTCGTTTGTTTGATTTGATTCATTTGATCACTCAAATAATGAGCGTGCTGAACACAGTCGAGTGAAGCTTCGCTCTGATCTCTTTGAAAATTTCGGTGCGTCTTTAGTATCGATTAACGATTGAATTTGGGGGTGGTCGCACTCACGAATGCTGGCGTACAATTTACAGTTACTCAGAATTTCAAAGAACTAGAATGGAAAGGTTATCTCAGTTTCTCAGTTTATTTTGATCACTCAAAGTCTTGTGACTGAGGAAGAATTAAGCCATTTATCAATAAAATGTAATTCCCTCTTAACATCTAAAAGGAAAGCCAAAAAATGAAGAATCCACCTCTCCACAACCTTTCTCCCTTAAGTGGCCTTTTTGTGGGCGCTGCCTTTTGTGTCTTTTCTCCTTTACGTCACGCTTGCATTTTACTTCTCCTGCTTGGTAATTTATGCAAGCTAAAAAAGAGGTGCAATCTTATTTACAGCCAGAGGAACAAGTGAATTTCAGATTAGGGCTGAATTAGCGGAATTGTTGAATTAATATCGGCCGACTCGAGAGGCGACTGCTGTCGAAGTTTGTTCTCGGAAATCTCAACAAAAGATACCGGCACAACAGTGAACAAGTTCCTTGAAGCAGCTCTTCCCCTAGATGAGTTACGAAACCGATCATTTCGAAGGATGAAAATGGCAAGCGATATATTGGAGCCCTTGTTCACACGTCAAGTGGGTGGGAAGAAACTGCCACAATAGAGTAGCAATGAACAATAGCGAACTCGGAAAAAAACTCATCTCGTGTGAACCTATGCCAAGATTTGCATCCTCCAACTGTACATGGAGGGAATGCGAGGCCGTTTAAAAGACAGTAAAATCACTGACCTGATTACCCGCCGCTGTATGACTCCCACAGATTTAACTCTTATATTACAGTGAATTACTGCAGTTCTACTAGGGTACTACACTTGCTGCATTATTTGTTATTACTTCTTAATGACCACTTCTTGACCGTTTTTAACGTATTTACATTCCATGATTCACTTTATATCGCACGTTCATCTTTCGCTGAAGTTGTTCTCACTCGTTGTCACCTGTCTGTTTTATAAGTTATTTCCTCGTAAGTACCTTTCTCGTTCAATCGTCATCTCGTTCTCATCATTCTCACAAAGTGACTCTCTTAGGTGTTCGCAACTGCAGTAACTCATTAATTGCACATTTGTCATATTGTGAGTCTATCGACAAAAACATTTAATTTTTTTGCCACAACTGCTGATGGAATTCTGGGAAGAAACATTTTTCACAGAAATATCTGAGAATATCTGAAAATTTCATTAGCTCATACCGAAATATCGACTTAAGTGGGGGTAGTTGAGTATTAAAGGGGGAGAGAAGGAAGAAGACAGTATGATCCAACATGCTGTGGAGGATGTGCTACATGCAGTTCCTGTTCCCTTCGACCGGCCGACAATAATACGCGACCAGTGGAGAATATCGACAGCGAACATGGCAGTAAAGTGGAAGGACAGGACTGGAGAGCATAAGAATTCAACCGAGTGGGGCTCAAACCGGTTAAGCTACAGTTTTTTAACCTTTCGGGAAAAACGAACCTTTTCATTGTCGTTCAAACCATTGTCCACTGACACCTCCTTCACGGTGTCAACAGCGGTTGCCTGCACCCTGATAATATTTCGTTCTCTTATACTGTCCAATGTCCCAGGCTCCTGATTCCTTCGAGCTCGTATCCTGGGCTCTTCCTTGACGTTACTTTTCTCTTTAGGGGCCGCGTTTGCATTCAGAACGACGGAGTCTTCTAGCGATTCTCTTCGCTGTAAAATGAGGGTGGTGAGGGCCGTGCTCCGACCTATATATATGTATATGTGGAATGTACCTTGACCGATATGTTTAACCGATATACACCAATTAATCGCACTGCACAACCTCTCAAAAGCTTTTTTGAATAAAACAATGAAAACGAAATCACTAACTTCGGACATAGTGAGCAGTGTTAAACGACTGACTAAAAAAAATTATTCTGCAAAGTTAAGCAAATCGTTGCCGAAGAAGCATACCAAATTGTCGTTCAGATCCGTACACAGCAATGGCACATGCCATGGATGAACAAATGTTTCATTCACTTCAGCTAACATCCAAAAAATCCCCCCTGCAATGTAAAGAACGCATTTGATGAAGAATTGTCTGCTCCTTCAGCTTAAAATGATCCAAAATTTGCTTATCCATCAATTTGCTTGTGGCTAGTTTGCCAGAGCTCTCCTCCAATATTTTACGCAGTAGAATTTCCGCCAACTGACCAATCCTAAAATCGTAGGACTGCATAAAATTCGATAGAAACTATTGGCTCATAAATATGCATGCCGCACTGCAGTGAAGAACTCCGTTCGAACACTGAGTGGAAATCCCTTCACCGTCAATAGTAATAATTGAAATAAAACTGAAAGAAATGGGCTGTTTTTACTGGTGGGAAATGCAGTATATTCTCGTTGCAGTCTACCAAAATTTAGGATCAGAACGAAACTTATCAAGAAAACTTTCCCTATGAAGCCCTCTTGAAATGTTTGGGAGCCTAAACGTAGGCGATTTATTCGGTCTAACACTATGCTGCTTTCACAACACATGTTCCGTTTCAGCACATTCGTCTGCCACATACGCATTAACCGTATCAGAATATTTTACTTACACCTTATCCATGATTTTTGACTTTACCACTATTATGGAGAACGAAGTAAATTGTGATGTTTAGGAGGAGGAAAGCAAAAATTCAGGCCGAAAATTTATGGAGACAGAATATTTTTGAGGAGATTTTTTTGAGTGATTTACTCTTTACAGTGGTGGAAGATGTGAAAAGTTGTCTTTTGGTCGGCATATCTCTTATGGAAGCCGGGAGTCTATAAGTGGAATAACTATCATTCGGGGAATCCATTCCGCTCCGGAAATTGTGTCTAGCAGATTGAAAAATTCATCACTATCTACAAACACATGTAACTCGTACACACACAACTGCCATCAGGATCGACTTTTTGGTAACATCAACGCATGATAACATTATGCATTAATGAATTTCACACCGTCAAAACAATATAAGGACTGCATCTTAACCTAATTGAAAATAAGAGTGGATAACTGGTGATCTCAACAGGTGAGTTGACATTCTCTCATGACTTACATCGATATGGTTGAAGGACAGTAACGTCGAGATAACCCAATAGGCACCAATAATCGAAAGCATATTGAGCAAAAAGTTGCGACGTTGTGTTGGGCGTGAGTGGAACATGATGAACAGTAGTGGAATGCACGACGAGATGAACAACTTCTGCAGACCCGTAACAGTCCCCGTTCATTCAACCACCAGGACCAGCTGAGGTTATAAACTGAAAATAGATTACGTCGACTTGCACCACAAAGAGACGGAAAAAACTGTCTCTTCCACCCTACTCTATGCCGATTTTCTATCAAATTCTTGAACCTTTTTCCTTTTAGCACACACGTTCACTTTCCTTGCTCATCCACCATTTCATCGAATATTACTTCGTTTCCTACCAAAACTTTTGCTCCCCCAGCTTCATTATTTTTCTACATATTTTCGAGGGTATATGCGTCAAGCCACATATGCCTGAAGGTATATGCGACCCGACGCCAGCGAGTGAATAACTGAAATGAAATCGAACAATGCACAATATATGTTGCATACGGTTCACAGAACGGTGTTGGCTTCAGCCTATTCGCTTCATCCTTATGGCACCTAGGAAGGTCCAACAGAGATGGTCGCTAGCATTGAAAAGAAGCATTCAACAGATAATACGGATTACGCACACTGATTTCTGTCCTCTTTAGCGTTTTAGTAGAGGAATTCTTCTAGCGCAGCACAAACAAATGCATATGTGGCTGGACCTGAAGATGTTCCCTTTTGTGTACGGAGCTCCTATCGCATTTTGGTCTTACCACGTTCGCAAGCAAGGTAGCAATAGTGGATTAGTATGCCTCGTTTCCTTTATTCAAGCATGGGATATTCCTATATGGATTTCATAAGAAACTCTCTTCACATATGCATGAAAGGGATTCAATAACGTAACTATCCAAAACTTCGTCAACAGGACCAAAAGTATATATGTGCATATTTTTTAATTACTTATTTACCTATTCATGAATTTATTCCTTCGTTCATGTGTGATCAAAAGGGATGAGGCTAGGAGGCACAAAATCATGAGCATGGCGATTAATCGACATAAAAAAATTTTGGAGCGACTCCTCTGGAAAAGCGACTGAAACGCATCGCGCCTTATATTCAACTTATTGCTGTTTACAAATCATCGAGAGAAAACCAGCAGATAATAAAGCCTTATGCTGCCTAGAAACATTAGAAATGCAACAGCTGGATCATCGTTACAACATGATCAGTTTCTATTACGTGATATTGCCGAAAAGACTAATATACGCTTCGTCTGAGGTATTCGCATCGCTCGCCTTGATTCTACAATGTGCCTTCCTCGAATTCAAAAAGCCACAGTCGACGGTGGCTGACAACTGAGGGAAAGTTATCTGTACCACAAGAAAGCAGAGAGTTTATTCGTTCGTGTAAAGCGAATTTGGACGTCTGCCTTGTGAGCAAATCGTGGCGTCAGCACTGAGTGATGATTTTGGAACGTCACTCAGTGCTACTTTCATCATTTTTCCAGCAATTATTATAACGAATTCGATTTACAAGTATTTTAATAGTGAAGCAATAACGATTACCTGTGAAGGGCTACGATCATTCGACTGGTGAGCATGACATCTGCACAAGGACTTAAGCTATTCGTTGTAATGCATGCAAAGGCCGGTTCAATCATGGATTTTTTATCAGACGGCTTGCAACAGGCGACAAAAATAGAAAAACAGCTGCAGAGAAAATATAAAATTCCGTCGCTTAATCAGCCAACCACACTGAAGAGTCACTCGCGCTAATTAAAAGCATCCCTCCTCATTTTCGAGTTTATTTTTATGTACTGATAGATATTCGTTTGCTGCAAGAAAATATTCTCTAGAAAGGGAACAATCCTTTTCACGATAATGGATGATTACGAGAACAGTCAAAAATTAGCCATAGTCTCGTCCGTTGTTTTATTCACGCCGAACCTTACAACAAAGCAATAAGTCATACAGTAAAACTTATGCTTTCATTATAATACTGAATCAGGCGCATAAACAAATCATCTCAGATATTTCTGGGCAAAATATGGATTCAAATCCTTCCCAGCAAGGCAGCCAACAAAACTGAACTCGAGAGGAGAGGGAGGAACGAGAAGATGGGTGAAATTCCATAAGGTCATTACCTTTAGACCGTTACAAATTCAGAGTTCTCTGACGTAAAGAGGACCGATCAGACTTGCGGATGAAAACATCAACATTTTAAAAACTCAAGAGATTCAATGAAATACCACTAGATGCTGTTAGGATAAATGTGGCGTTTCTGTTCAGGCTTTGGACTATTTCAAGGTCTTTCGCTGAGAGATGGACCGATCCTTACAGATAGAACTCGGTAGGAAAAGTCATGGTTCCTCTCTCGATTCCAGAGGAAAATTCCATGATAGAGAAGGGTCATAATTCCTCACTCCCACCTTACGATGGAAAATCATTCGCCTCTTTACCAGCTCCTAATTCCCTCGACCTCATCGAATGTATGACGTCCTCAGGAAACTCCATTTCGTAGAATGGATCATCCTAAGGGTAACAACGTCCCCAGAGTTAGATATTTACAAATTTTGCCAAGCAACACTAGCTCAAAATTTCGCATAATTTCAAGTAAAGATTTAAGTGGGAATTACGGATGTATGCAGTGTGACCAAGTGGACAAGCCATCGTATCGCCTCGCGTTGCATGAAAGGGGCATTACGGTATCACTAAAGTTACCTCTAAAGTGGAGAGGAGTGGAAGAAGGAGAGAAGTGACCGTTGTCGGTCCTCGTCACAACAATTATCTATTCGTTCTAAGCTGAAATTACTCTCCTCGAATTTCGGACGTCACTTAACTAACATAAACGCTGAATTCGTGGAAGTCCGATACTGCGCAAAAAGCCATTGACGCCATTCTAAATACCCCGCAAACTGTGTGGAAGGTGCACTGTGTGGAAGGTGCACCTTGCCCTCCAGCCTTTAATCTTTCAGGAAGATGTGGCACGAAATATTACAATTAACCAACAATAAGTATGAATATCGACCGAGTGAGCAATTTATAGTGCCTTAAAAAAGCAAAGACGAGAGTTACACCTCAACGATGGCGATAACTAAGGAGCAGACAAGTGCAAATGGACATCTGGTACACAGTCACATTGGAGCGGAAGATTTCAACGTATTGAAATGCAAATTTTTTTATTCAGTGTACATGATAATGGAAAAGTTCAAGTTCTAGTTATTATCATCACTTCGATATATAATTTGGATGTGTAATCAAAAGTATTTTCCACTAATATCGATAGCAGTTGGCCTGCGTTATCAACTGCTACTAGAATACTGCGATGTCTGCGCTCTCCAAAATAGACCCAACTGAGCTTCTATTACTTATTTTCCAAAAGGTATTCTTAATGTAAATAGACGAACATATTCTCAGATGGAAGAACACTTGAAGCATATATTTATCTCGATAAAAGAATTCATGTCGATTCATTCGCGAAATAACGTCCTTTCGAACATTAATCTGCTTTCATTTTAGAATAATAAAGCTCTCCGTTGCACCGTAGCGTCTGCGATTTTAATAATAAAATATCTGCGTACAAGAGACCTGAAAAGCTCATTTTTATGAGCAAACCTGGAAGGATTCTTACACGCATGAGGTGTATCACTGAGACGAAGCGTCAACAAAACTGCAATGACTGCATTCATCATTCAATCGCCTAGCTCACATAGCTTCTAAATCCTTAAAACAGCAAAAAGTGAAAAGTTCTCCATATTTCCGATTAAAAAGCTCCCCGTATTTTAACCGGTTCAAACGCTCATACAAATCAATTTGAAAAGAACATCACCTTTCATTTCAGAATTTGACCGTTTTCTGCACAAAAGACTGGTGTCGAATGGAAACCCATCCGGCATAAAATTCGGTGAAATTTTTCTACACCTTTGGAGATCACAAATTTTCTTAACGCTCATAAACTAAAGTTAAAAAAGAGTTTTTGTTTTGTACGATGAGACACCCATGATGCACACTACACTCATTAAATCCCACAGTCTCAACGATCCCTTATCGCGTTGTCTGAGCGAACAAACAAAGATGACTTTCAGTCGTTCCCTAATTTAACGATACGCACCGTCTAGTAATTTAAACTTCCTAATCACCGAAAGTGGGGTGAGGAGCAGAATTTGGTGAGTACTGTGTGGACCATATAATGGCTCACACCACTGAATAAGCAGAGACATAAAGTTGCATCTAAAGTGGAAAAAAGGTCACACGTTAGACCGTTGGGATTTTTGATTACATCGGATGAACTAGAAAAGAAGGAATTGAACTTTGCATTGGCTTCTCGACTGAAAGCACTACTTTTTTGTTGCGCCAGTATTTCTACTTTTTAACCACGAAAAAACCCATATTAAAGACATCTTAAATTATAGAATCGACTGGTCAGGTACGCAAAATGTAGACGATGATGCCAGCTCACCTTGCGCGCCTCTCCACTTCTCTCATCTTAACTCGCTTTTTCAAAATAATTTTACAATTTGTCCTTTTATAACTACGTGTACTGCAGTCCCCTTCCTCGAACTCCCCCCCCCCCCCCGCTCCTCTCCAAGATTTTCTAACTATGCTTGCTTTTATGATGTCCGTAAAGGAAAATCAGACATGAGCACATATGAAAAGCATAAAACCGCCACAGTGAGACAGTGGATGAAACGAAAAACCAAACATGCGTGACCAATCGCTGGTGCACAGATTACTCAGAGAAATTCGACGTGGAAAGCATAGAAGCATAGCATGAAGTGGCAATTGCAAGAACCTGGGGGCGGAAAAACTTAAAACATTAGATGAGCAAGAAGTCGACGATAGAAACGATTTACTGCCTCGAAAAACTTTCGACACTGTCCACTCGACGATATCTCTGGCCAAACACTCCAGGTGTGCAGGAACCTACTCAAAATGCTGCGAGTGGCATATTGTAGTGAATAAAATAAAAAAAAATAGAGAGGAAAGAAAATACAAAAACTGTCAGTTTATTAAAAAATATGAGGCTGAGAGTCATGACGCATGCAGAACAAAATTCACACGTAGGATAGGTCTGTCAAGCTCAACAATATCAAAACAGTAAATAAAATAGGATGGTGATAATTTGTAGAAAGTTGTTTGAAATAATGGAAACATAAGATGCGCCGTGACAACAGTGTACGGATAGCGATTTGCGCAAATTATGAGAATACCGAATACGACACTAAACACCACACCGACGACAACGAAAACGAGATGACGAACGATCGCTCGCATGAGTGCCGACAACCAAATTTTTTGGAGTTCACCAATAAGACATTGAGCAATATGTAGGGCTAACACGTCTGCTGTGAGCTACTTCGAAGTGCTGTCACTAACTTTGTTCCCTTCATCACTGGTGGTTCGGCTCTTCGCAGAAACCACCTCGCTGCGCTTGAAACGCTTAGCAGTGGGTATTCGAGAAATCTGACTGGTGACGAAACTGACACCTTACTTGTGAGGGCACAACAACACGTGCCCTTTTTCTTAGTTAGCCTTTTTGCGAATTTAGCCTTAGTTAGCCTTCTTCTTAGTTAACCTCTTAATTAGCTGACCAAAGTTTGATAACCAGGATACGATCTTTAGCAGTGCGATCGCTCCATAATTGAGCTGGATAATTCAATGCAGCCGAACATAAAAGTATTATCAAAACTCAATAAAATGAACTTAAATGACCGAATGTAGCTGAAAATTGTAGTACATCACTGCCACAGGTACAAGCACAACATTAGAGGATAATTAGGTACGACAGCTGAACATCAACGCTAGTAAAAGAAAGGATGAGGAATGAATAAAGAAATCAGAACCTAAAATATTATTAAGAAAAGCCGCTTAATAGGAAATGTGAAACGGTAGCATCTGCACTTGAACGGCAAGCAACCAGTGAAAGAATTGCCATGGCATTTCAAATTACACACATCTAGCAACTTAGTAGCTCATTTGCATTTCTTCGTGACACAGACCTCTATATCCAAGAGATTATTTTTCATTTATTTTTTTCACCGGAACCTTTTGGTCTCCGAGTGAACGAAATGCACTCTTCCATAGTGAGGGGATGAAGAGCTATGAGGTGCTATCCAGTACGATGAGATTTTGATGTGATGCCATCCGATTCGCGAATATCGTTAGAATGGACTAAGCCAAAGTTTTCTATTGACCGCTACAATAATGGGACCACTCACTTTCACAAAGCAAGTTTCTGTCATAGCGAAGGGAAAATTGTCGCCAAATGGAGTCGTCCCATTCGAAAACCTTTAAAAAGAAATCCGCAGTGATATTACATTTCGCCGGTCCGCCCATAGCTGGATCTTCCTTTTTTGGATTTCTACCTCTATAATGTTTTTTATTTGCTGTTTACATAGTCGCGAAAAACTTGATATTTCATTCAAACGTCTCCCGCTTTCTAGGTCCCTAAAAAATTTCATACACTACGGAAGATAACTCCTAGAATACTTTATGAAGGCCTCCCACCCGAAAGATTTGCACCAATCAAGGTAGTGATTCCTAGCTGTCGACTGGCGAAAAAGATGGCTTGTTGAACGCTTATTCTTGAGAGACTTCCATCGATGTACAGGTAGCGATAAAACTATTTGTAGAATCCAAGGCCCGTTGGTGGATTTACTCAAGAGAGAGGAAATCGACAAGAAAGAGGTCCAAATTATAAAAATTCTTTTTACGAGAGTACTACTTATCACACATCAAATGGGTGAATTTACGAACACAGTAGCCTGCGTGTGTTTTAAAAATTAAATTGAAATTGTAGGAAGGCTTAGATGACACTCCCCACCATGCACACCTTCGAAATTATCGCACAGACAGAAAGGCGGACGCTGACCAAAGGCCCTTACCATAAATGCACGTGGATATGAGGTAGCCACAATACGCTCTGACAAAAATATATTGGCGAAAGCATATAATAAACGACTTATAGCAAACTACGAATAAATTACGAAAGGACTCAGTTAACTGCTTTTGACTGCTGGAAAGACAGGTAAGGGAGAAACTGCTTTCACAAAGATCCAAAAACGTTTCGTTCATTTGCTTTGTTTCCGTAGTTGAAAATTACGACTCGGCCATTACGTCCGCTTGTAGTCGGATTTTCTGACAGAACTGCTTCCTCTAGGCATAACAGCATAACGCATCTAAAAAATTCAATTTTTACGGAAACGGTTTTCTCTTTTCTTCGCTTACGCGGAAAAACTGAAACGAGAGAAAATGTAAGACGCAGATATATATGTGTGATTCCATGAACGTAGAATAGGTTATGCATACAGGAATCGTAAGGCAACTAAATATGCACTTCGCACAAGCGCCATAAACAGAAAATCCTGCTTAGTAAGGACATTCTGCTTTTTCTTGCAATGTGAAACAAATCTTCTAGCAAAGCGACTTGAAAAGGAGGTTAACTTGGACTAGTTTAACCTGCAGATTTAAAGAAAAACTCCGAAAGCAGAGGAATCCTACTTTCTACCCTCCCTTGTCTCTTCAATATAAGCTCTTAAGAAAAATGATTTCATGAGGTGAATTAATTTATAAATCAACTACTAGAAAATGTTAATCTCTCGCTAGCACCAAAATTTTGAGGGGTTACGACGTCAACAGCAGAACGTCGAGATAAAAGTATATGGGACAATATAGTTCCTCTAAGGAGTAAAATTGGCAAAACCCTTCAATAGTCCTAAATCATCACACTCCCTCAATGCTCTTGATTCCCCTTTGTTAACATGTGGTTTTCAAATTTGCGAATATCAGCTGCCCTGTGATTAGTAAGAAGGTCATACGACAATAAAAATCATCCTCAGAGATCAACGATGCTGCATTTTTTGTTGAAAAACATTTATTTCAATACTGCCGCGTGGATGTTGCGCTCTCCTTGTGGGCTGTTTACTTCCTTTCTCTCTTTTCACAGATCACTAATGCGTGGCACGTGTTTTGTTTTTCTCTTCCTCGCACTCTTCACTGACCTAACCATGATGCAATATAGTTTTTGTGCTCTTTTTTCTTTTCAACTTTCCCCTTTCACTTATCCCTCAGGTTGGCAATAATGATACAGCTAAAGGTAAATAACTAAACTTTGCTTGTCTTCTGATGAAACGTATTATAAACGTTAAACACCTTCATAATTAAGACCTTCGAAATATCGCTTATATAAAAAACATAGGTGAACACAATTATGTGTGCACAAATATAATTGTTTGCACGCAAAAAGCACATATAATCGACCGCCACAAATAGCAAACACAAATGTGGCAGCACAACCATCCGCCCTCTACTACGCTATATTAATGGAACGAAGGAACACCCACTGCGATATGAATGATACAAAGATTCAGTTAAGGTAAGGGGAAATTCGAAACGACGGCGTCGAACAAGTGCGTTCGTTTGTTATGACAGCGAACGGAATGAAGGAGATGGACACTGAAAACGCCATCAATGAAGGAATCGCTCGTTGCTCTGCGTTCATTGCAGCCCATAGCAATGCCCATGACAACAATCTCCTTTCTTATTCGAATATACCCCACACGCTAATCGGTTCTTTCGTTTCTCCGAAAAATTATTGACGTATTCTCGGCGACTATCTACAAAAATCAATTCCCTTTTTCTCCCATTCCCTTTATAACTTCCTCTATTCTATTTGAATTCATCCAACTAGTATGCAATTCTTATAAATTCTGGAGAAAGCACATCACTGGGAAGATCTATAGAACATGCGTCCCGTCTATCCAGTAGTTTTATCTCGCTGGTCACTGAAGTTAGAGTAGGGGAGCAGGCCTCATAGTCACCAATATGGGTAAACTTCGGATATAAAACTATGAATTAAAGTCGCGAAGTTCAAAACGAGTTGGGAAGAATCTAAATATATGCAAAAATTCAGACATACTACAGACAGTGGCTGCTGGCAAAATATGCAATACCTAAAGTTTTTTCTAGGTTTGTAAGAGCGGCTGGTTAGTAGAAACTATGACGACTAATTGCTTGTTTTATTATATTAGCAGGAAGTGCGAAATTGCTTCACTGTTTCGGTTGAATTATGAAAGCACATATGATCTCGGATTGCAGTTTATTCAACAGTTTCTGGATATCTGTACGATCGACAGATGTGTCAAATAACAGTACAAAAGTGCATATCGTGCCATCCCTCTTGGTGACGTTTTTCACCAATAATTGGCTTTCATGTAATCGATTGCGCGAGTCGACAAAATGGCAGAAGCACATTATCAAATGAGCCTTTGTTGTTCATATTCGATAATGTTTTGTGTGAAATACTCGCATCCGAAAAAGACCGAAGTACTTTTTCTGACAGAAGGAGAAAGAGTGGAAAAAGAGACTGGCAAAGAGTCAAGGAGAGAAAAACAACGATCAGCGATGTAGACGCCTTAAAAGCGTTACGGCTGTTAATGAAACTATACTTGTAGCCGGATCGTCAACAACGCAGGTTGTATCGTGAAGAATGTCAGGATCAATGGAGCACAGATGCACTTATTTGTGTTTGCCTTTTTGAGTTGATACGATCGAAACATTTACCATTCCCGTCGCTGTTTTTAGGTCGTCGTTGATTACTGACGATAGATATCTGCCAAAGATAAACGCTTAATTCTGAAACAGTCATGTCAATGCTGCATAAGAAGACAATGAAGGAACGCTTCGAGTTCTCATTTACTAACGACTTCAACATGAATCTGAATCAACTTCAGCTAACTTTGCAGCAATATCTACGAGGCATGATCTCATGAAAAGGAAAATGCTTTTCTGAGAGACAGACAAAGAGACAACCAGGCAGATGGAACAAATAGAGAGCGAAACAATGAGCAGTGCTGGATGCTTCAAACAAGATGACGATCAGCAGCACTTCAACACTTGTCACATGAACTTTATCGATTAAACAATTTCGGTTTTTTTTTTCACGCTGGGCACAAATCAGTTAAGGGGTGGGTGATGCGGCTCAGGTGCTAAGAACACTTCTCAGCTAATCTTGAAGTAATTTATAAAGCAAACTTAGAAGAAGAAATTTACAACGCGCATTCCGTAGGTAATGAAAAAGCCTTTTTTCCCCTTCATTTACTGCTGTTAAACTGCAATAATCGATCGAAATAACAAAAAATATCACAGACTCAAATGGCCAGCTGGAGGCTGTGAAATTTTTCGTGGAAGGGTTAACGATTAGATTGATTGAGTGTTTTTGAATTAAGACGGTAGGCGCAAAAAGGAAATCGCCCCACTGAATTACCTAGAGACAGCTCTCAACGCTAAAATTACAAACCTTGTAAGGACTGAAGGGTTTGAGAAAAGAAGGATCTGAAATGAAGGAATTTTAAAAGAATAAAAAATATGAACTGATGAGAATTAAAAGAGATCAAAGGTCTCGCAATAAGTCTGAGGTGTGGAAATAAAAAGAAATACATAATTTAAGAATAAGAAATTGAGATGCGAACAAAAATAGATAATGAGGTATCCTGAAGGCGAATGTTGACGAAAGCAAATCACAAAGGTGAATTTTAGTCAAAACATCTAAACTTTCGCGAAATCGATCACCGATGCCAATCCAAGAACGTAGAAGGAGATATTCCCTGAAAGTTATCCCTTCAATAAGTGTGCCATATATGAAGAAACACTGAGAAGACAACTAGAAGGCATACTGAACAATAACGCGGTACTCAAGATAAAACAAAATTTAAGTCACAAACTTTACTCATCCTACAATGGAAATATCCACGTGGTTATTTCTAGAAAACATTGCAACGATGTGAAAAACTTGAGTGACTGATTTATAGAAAAGTTACGAATAGGGATGGATGCTACCGATCTATCGATCCTTTAATGTTACTTTTCAAAGCTTCTCGAATGATGCACCCATCCATAAATGTACAACGTGGCAATGCCACATCTGCGAATGTGCACTGCGGGAAAAACTGATAAATAAACGCGTCACATTCACAAATATGCAAACAAGTCATTTCTCCTATATGTACGAAATGCTTTAGAGTCAGATAGGAATTTGCAATGCCGCATTCCGCGTAGTTCATAGATTCTGCATAGTGGTGTGCTGAGGAATATCCATTAAGCACAAAAACTGCAACGTGAAAATAAAACTGAAAATAAGAAAATTAATATTATCACTAATAAGTATTCATCAACATCACCATATATACGCAATTCTATTCGGCCTCCATATCATTATCAGTAGCCAAATGCACATATGCTGAAAGATGATGACCCTCACAAACCACATTTATCAGATAATTTATTGCACTTATACCAGGTGCAGTGCGCAGGTGAGATGGTAAATACGGATTTGCTGCGCACGAGCATTTTCATGGAAAATAATCTCGAAGTGGGAATTAACCAAAAGAAAACAGTCCTCACTTAAGCAACATACTGGCTCAATAGACCTGTACTCAAACCTATTTTTAAGTGCGCATTTTAAAAGAACAGAGCACTTTCTGAGGTCGTTATGATGGTGAGGGCGTAATAACAGGAAAAAATGCTGCAATGATGCACCTCAACCAGGATGTTTCGTTGAAGACTGGGAAGGTGTTACATACTCTAAGGTAGTTTTTTAAGGAATCGCAATTAGTTTCATTAATGAGGAAAATTCTATCCCATGAACCTATTATATAAACAAAGATTTTCCTTATAAGATAGCAAAGATATTGGGGGAGAACTGATGAAGGCAGTACGAACACGCGTGAAGGCTATAAGGCGGTAAAGGCAATAAAAAAGCCTTTTGACGGTTTTTTATTCACCTTATAACGAGTGCCTAGCACCAATCAATAATTAAGTGGTTTGCAGTAAAGAACACAACACATGCATTAATACGACATCAGCTGAATGCTTTCAAAAAGTGCAATACAAAGAACTTGCAAACATGATGCAACTGCGCGTCGCTAAACGAGAAATTAACACGCAATTTGTTGCGTAGCCGCACTTCTAAAGAGCCCTCTACTATCCGTCATGAGTGGCTCAAAATGAAATTCGCAATGTGCAATTTTCTTAAAAATGCCTTCGCTCGGAGTTATATTCGCAAGAATGCAAAAGAATTTCTGATGAAATCCGCATGTGACGCCGTTCAAAGGACTGATTGCATTGGCGCTTCTCTCACCTCACTATCCATTTTTCAAACGAAACGCTATTTACGGCAATTGATACAACAAAGAAACAGAAGCGAATTCCACAACGCACATAGAAAATGTACTACGCGCTAACCACCAGCATTCCAAAGTTTAGGTTTTTCGAGGATAACTGGTGACAGGAGGAGAGGCCATAATACTTGATTATGCCACGATAGAATAACGCAGCAAATGATGCAAATAAGATGAGAACAAAGTTTTCGCCCTGCCTAGTACTTGTACAAATCAGCAAGTCACATAACGCTTTGGATTCATCAAAATGAAGTTTTTCTTTCACAAAAATCCCCAAAGCACACCTGTCAGCGCGTCCTCTCGGTGGCTGCAGCCCGTTAGCCAAAAAAGCTATGGCGCTGAAACCTGATGCGCATAAACCAGACCACCAAGCGACATCCCATGCACGAGTTAATCACATTTTAGAACGTTATGGAATTCTGAGAGGGCCATAAAAAGCACAAAACCCCTCTGATTGTGAAAAAGGATCCGCGAATGGCTCAAAAAGTCGCAAGTCGTCCAACTATCAGCTGAGTCTGATAGTGCAAAAGCTTTCTTTGGGGTCTGCAAAAGTGGCGAATTTCATATCGAAACACATCATTAGGCGTCTATCATTGCTTTTATGCATTATGAAACCCGACCGGTCAATAGGCCAAATAGCAAGAGAAGATTGCTAGATCAATTCCGATAGCATGTTTTTTCTATTCTTTGAATGCTATTACAAAGGAGTTATTGAAAGGAAAGAATGAACGTGGGTGAAATGAAAGAGAGCAGGTAGAAATGAAAGAGAGCGGGTAGGTTATTCAATACTACACAGTAATAAACAGCAAAGGTGTTGAACATAGAGTCAAGAAGAATATAGCACGCATTAACGAGCACAAAGAAACCTACGAACGAATGGATCGAGATGGTAAAGTAATGCAATGCTACCCACCCGAGCTCATGAAAATATGCAAAACGAGTAATCGACGGTCTTGGCTACAGCCAGTTGTCACCTCTGGCCTATTGTTTACCTTCCGACCATCGGCAATAAAACGCCCAATACAGGTCCTTAAAAAGGGCAAATCGGCACCCTCAATCTTTATCAGGCGAAAGAAAGCCTCTTCCTCGACGGAGTAGCAAGCGTCGAGGAAGAGGCTTTTTCTACTTCTGGAGAGCGACAGGCCTAAGACTTAAGGCCGCTCTTTAAACTTTCTCAAATCTTTCGCATCAGAAGTTATTAATCAATACTCGGAAATGAAAATAGAAAGTATGTTTGAACATTTCAACACTACTGACATCATATTCGCCAGTAAGAGGAAGAAATTTCGCCAATACACCGAAAAATGTTTTGAGTCTTCGAGTGTCTTTCTTTGCTCCAAATTTCTTCTTTGAACGAATGAATTCTCAATTTCAGCGAAGATTGTTGGGATTTTTAGCTGTTGAGAGCGAAAAATTTTGGCCTATAAGTTAGTTGCGAATTTCCGAAGGAAAGAGTGATACGCAGTGGAAACTTTTTACGAATCGCAAAGAATAGATTGAGTTGGAATCGAGCACCCTTCGGAAAAAATTGAAGGTCCCCACAAGGAATGGGGGTCCTCTATATTTTAGCCACCTATCTCGAACGCTTCTTATATGTAAGGCTTTCTCGAGCGGTTCTAAAAAAAAACTGATAACTTCCATCGAGTGCATATCAGTTTTACCCAGAAAAACAGCATTTCATTGGTGCGGAATGCATAGTCTCACACCTCGAAAGTAGCCTACACGTTTTATGTGTTTAATTTCGACCAGCGTGCCACTTGAACAACTGCTATAAACGCTAATTATGTGAAAATATTTCCACCAACCATATACCAATCGTCTCAATAAACAGTACGGTTCTTCTCCTCTCATTTTGAACTCAGGTGTTCCATATTTTATCTCTAAATATCTTCTTTCAAGTCTTTGCTGGCTTACCCGAAAATGTGCATGCGCTATTCTTTCTTCTTTTCTCCAGCTGAAGCAGATGAAGGCTGGGGAGGTCGTTCACAGTTGTCAGCTTTTACCACTTATTTCATAAGTCAATGTGGTACTTAGCTGGAGTAACATATCGCAGATATGATCTGCGTTGAACTTATAAATCAAATATCAGTACCACCAATAAATTCTACTACATCCTATCTTAGGATGCTTTTTAACTATTTTACTAAGCCTGTCTCTCTTCCTTTTTCCATAGCTGTCTCCCCATCTCCCTTCCGCACCGCCGTTGCCATCGACTGTCCTACCTTGACCGGAGCGTAACCGCGAATATACAATAAAAAATTATGAAGTAAACAAACTAGACTGGTGCGCCCGGATACAAATATGAAAGAAACTGACCATCGTGTCCGGTCGCATCTGCCAGGAGCAGGTTTAATTGGTTCATTTAAATAAATGCCACATATTCCTAAGAGCAACAATACTCTGGAAGTAACTAAAAACATAACTTCCACAAAAGCAGGAAATTGCACGACCAAAATTTTATGAGATTGTATTCTCATATCAACTCGCCGAATGCCGCATTTATTAAAGGAAGCAAACGGACAGTCGACATTGAACAACATATGTCCTTCACAACTACCGGCCGTTCATTTGACCCTTAATCATGGCTTGGAATCTTTTTACACACGTTGAATTAATAGATTTCACACTAGGTGACGCGCTCTCTTTCGTACAGCCACATTAAAAAACATTTCTCATCCTCGCATATAAAAAAGGAAATACTTTTCTAATTGATCTAATTCACAGGTGCTTCATGTGAACATGGAGAAAGAAGAGGAAAGGGAGGAGTAAGAGGGTGGAGGAACTTGAAGACAGAAATTATTTCAATAATCTAACCTATAATTCCACGAACTTCGAGTCATTTGTTTCAGAACACTTATATAGGTTACGTCATCCCCATTATCATCGCAAAAAAACAATTAATATAACGGTGATCCTCCCCTCTTTAAGTCCTCTCACTCCTCCCTATAAAGAAAATTTTTCCCGGAAGGTTCCCTTATGTAATGAGCTTTCTTAAGCCGTTTTCTGTGGGTGAATAGAATCTGCGAATATTAGAGACATCTAAGCAACCTTCAAGTAAACTTGCCGACTCCCTCTTTTCTCATAAAAACGATGGTACCACCCACTTAACCTAACTTTCTTTCGCTGCCAAATCGAAGAACGCCGAAGAAATTGTTGGGCGTTGCTTTTTGCTCTCCTAATCTTTCAGCTGTTCTGGTATGGTCCATCACTACATTTGTGAAGGTCAAATGAATCACCCTATGTTGAAAAAATGAGTTCTGTGGACTGAATTTCAGACAAGGGATGGGAAGAAAAGGAAGCATTGCCGGCAAGCCTAATAAAACGGGTTGGCAAGATATGTGTCCGCCACAAGAAACGGATGTTGAGATATTAGGGAAAAAACGACAGAACGTCTTCAAGTGCCATCCTCCTACGAAAGGAATATTAAACAAATTATAGCAATTAAAAAAAAAAAACACCAGAGAGCAAGCTTCCTTTTAAGTGGTCTTTAAGTTTTTCATTTTCAGTATGCATTTGAAACGTTTCTTTTGAATCTAAGAAGCGGAAATAAATCCAACGATATCGATGCCGATTCTAGAGCACGATTCTACGGAAAATCCCCTCGAGCAACGAACAGTTCGGTGGTAGTGTCGCTAAGCGTCTGAACGTTCTTCGGACTGCACCTCTACTGCTTTTATATCTGAACTGCTGTTACTGCTGCTGCTCGATGCATAATGCATGAATTCAAGAAGTGTGTTCATGCTAAATATTTCTGATTAGAGTAATATCGAATCGGTCAATGACGACATTGTTGTCAATAGTTTTGTGCAATTCTATCGTTGTCATTGCCTTGTCATAGCTCTCGTCGCTGATAAACTTCCTTTTCTGCATAATTTTCCTCAAACTGTGCGACGAACATTAACTGGTTCTATCTTGGGAATACTTAATATCTGTGCTGTACTGTGTTACAAGTTAAAATCAATTTCCCCATGTGCGAAGCTCTTCGAAACTGCATGCAGTCTGCTGGAGACGATCACAACCTCCTACAAAGAGGAGCTCGGCATCTCTGCCGAACGTGAAGTACGAAAACTTGAGTCCTAAATCCCGGCAGCAATTTAAAAGCCCCATGCGTTGTGATATTTTACGGTTATGAATACAAGTTACGCACATACAGTGGTTGCGTGGATATTCAGCGCCTTATCCTCTATCTTCCACAGATCAAGAGACGCCAGCTTTTGAAGAGTGGCGATAAGCTATTAATAAGAAGTGCTACTATATGTCTGAAAAGGGTGGCTCCTTATTTTAAAAAACAAACATAATGAGCTGCATCACAATAGTGTTTTCGATTTTCCTTCCACGTTGCAAAGAGGCTTCAAACCCGTAAAGCAGCCTTCGGATCGATCCAAAAAACCTAATTTGTGTGAGACGCTTGCGACAAACGCGACTCTCTCATTCTTGAGAACAAGATCAGTGATAAGACTAGACCAAACACGTATCACATGCAACGTCACGCCACCTCACCTTCTGTGCACCAGACGCCAAGATGATACACAGACGGAAATACGCACGTACGCGTGCTAGCGAGCTAGTAAGCAAACGCAAAGACCGCAGACGGATACATGCGCATGTGCTTGTTACGACAATACTTAGTTTTGCAAAACACCTAGGGAAGGTGATGATTACTCTCGATTGTCTACCATTTTCACACCTGAGAGACACCTTGAAGTGCCAAGGAATCATCTGAGGCATTCATAACTTACCGCTGCGAAAAACGACCTACTATTTGACTGCGGAAATGTGAAGGTGGTTAATAAATAGGGAGATAATTAATTACAGAGAGAGGAAGGGGGAGGGGAGAGAAGAGGCATCAGGTACGATAAGAAGCAGCAGGGGATGAATGGAGATCACCAATACCTTTCACCTATCGTATCACAGCTAGTTAACTTAGCAAATAAGCTAGCAACTAGCCCGAAAAACCCTAATCAAATATGCATGGCGCCATGGTTACAAACCTGGCAAACGACTGACTCCATGCACCTAAATTTGCGATTCAAATTCAACTCGCTCGAAAATGAGCTTTAAACGCACATGCAAGTGAACAGACAAATGAGTGCCGTGAATAGAGAGAGAAATAGCAACATGACGAGAACGCCCTGAATGAGGAGCAGCTATACAATATTTTAACTGAGGAATTCAATTTTCCGACGGGAATGGAATAAGAGATGCTGAACCACCCGTGACATGCACCCTGCATAACGGCACTTTTCCACCTAATCGACTGAGTAAATAATACTAGAAACGCACGTCTGGTAATACGCTAATTTCATTTACACTAAAACTGCCGAACTGCAGCCAAAAATGCATTTTCTGCATTAAATAATTCGTGAAGAAGATTGAGTTTTTGTAGACAGGTATATTCTATGCTGCGAAAACTAACCACTCGCTCGCATCTGCATCGCCAAGAAGGGCGCTGTCATTCGCAACGAACCAGCTCAAAAGGTGCACATGCAAATTTAATGCCATTGAGAAAGTGCAATGAGTGAGTTTCTTCTATGAAATTACAGCAATAACGATTACTTGATGATGCATTGAATCACTCTCACAAATTTCTATGGAAGAAATGCAGATTCGTGCAGCAATAATTCTATGAGAGGTAAAGAAGAAAATTCCCCGCTGAGCAAAAACTGCAAAAGCCCAACTTAATTCGGCACTGAAGACGCCTAAATGTGCCAAAAAAGCCAAAACAAAACGTTTTGATCCGCAACGAAGAAACGTTCGCCACGAATCTTCGGCGTCACAACTTTGTATGACACACATAACGAACTCTTCGTATCGTCATAACTTCGGGGACGCTGTGAAGTTAGCCCGTCCACCACCCAACTGTTCAACATTGCAGAAATGCAGGAACAACAGTTTCACAATCTATCAAAGACTTCGTCTAAAATATGTGATCAATCTACAACGCAGAAAACGAAAAGCATTGCAGCTGCATCAAACTAGTCAGTAACTTTTCGACAGCAACCATTCGAAGCAGTTTCTTAAGAAGTTTCTGCTGACGTTTTTAAATTGCAATTTATTTGCAGCTTCTCCTCTCTGCCCTCCCTCTCGGATGGAGGCGGATGCTAAAAATTTGCAAAGTTAGCACCGAAAACAAAAAACTTTTCACTGAAGCAGTCAAACCCATTTACAATCAGAGGTATCCTCTACTGACTACGAACTGTGATCGTGAAAATGAAGTGAATGAGCAAATAAAAGAGAAACAAGTGAATGGGATTTGACTGGTCAAAAGCAGAAGAAATTTCACGGAACAGTGAAAGAGGGCAAAAACGCCGATTCGCGGCGATTGATGACTAAGCATGGACAAAAGGACAGCAAAAAAACTTGTCGACTGATCGGCGAGGATGAAAGGGATGATGGCGTCAGTACGGCGTTACCGCATTCATGAATGGATACGAGTAAATAAAAGCGTCAGAAATCGTGATTCCATATAGGCGGATTGAGCAAAACCGTTTAAGTGGCGTCCTGCCTCATTTTTTCGATTATTTGTTCCTTGCGAGGTTAAGATAACCAGATACAGCGGGGAATTGAACTAAATGAGGTATCATTTTTGGTCTAAAGAATTATGCGACTCTTCTTCTGAGGATATCTAAGCAGCAGGTGATGTAGCGCTATTGCAACAGTCAAATAACTGAAAAGGTTTCATCTCGATATTTGTCGGTTTATTCGTTTGTCCGTTTTAAAGATATTTTGCTTGTTTGGCCACGTCGTGTTTTCTTTGAGAAACACATCGTTAATTTTGCTGCATTTTCTGTTTTCTCTAATCCAGGTTTTTTCAACATACAAATTCGAATCTAATCACACTCTTGGTTAAACATCATCTATGAGTCGGTATCCTTACATATTCCATAAATTCTACTTCTTTTTTTTGCGCCCGATTATTTTACTGCGTTTGTATTCAAATAATCCCGTCCACGGTTAGGCGTGTTCCATAGGTGGGACATTGGCATAAGGACCGTTGTTTTGAAAGTTATTGTCAGACAATCATATCCCAGCGCTGTGTTAGTGTTCCACGTCTTAAGCTAGAGAAGTCAGGCCACGAAGGACTAATGCACAGCTTCTTTTCGTCACCAGTTGGTGAAAAAAGACGAGAGCAACGTCCTTATGAAAATAAGCGGGCCAATATATGACGTCGCATTACCGGTCTGTGTAAGTAAGCTCGAGAAAGATGGCAGCAAGATAAACGCTGCTCGGACAGTTGTTTTTTAAACGAAATATTGAAGAAATTGCAGCCTGATAACTTCCACCACTGTTTCTTCTCATATCTCTCAGTCGTCTACAGTTCATTCGAACTTTCTGACTATAAATTTAGTACTTTAAGCTTTACTGAAGTAATATTTTGCTATGATCGCACGAGAAGTGTTTTAAAAATTTCAACGCTAGAAGTGAGAACTTAACCCCAGCGCGGTAAAATGTTGGGTAATACTTTACACATCAGTCAGTCCTGAAAAAACCTCCACACACACGACAAATGCCTCCATTATTTGCCCTACACACAAAAGCATTTGCAAATGTTTGTTCTGCACACCTCTCTATCCGATTCACCAGAAGGTACGTCATAAGATGTAGCGCATTATGCCCAACAATCAGATGAAACAGAAAACCTAGCAGCATTGAAACATTCACGTGAAATTAGTATTTCTTTTCAGCCGCATTTGTCGTTGTTAATAGTTCCGAACGACCTCAACCAACCTTACAACTTTCCAAAATTCCATACTCTGCAATAAATTCCCTTGCCGTAGCTAGTAGATTACCCAAATGTTGCCTTTGACTTTATCAAAATAATGTAGATTGTAATGTTTCATACATTACCACCTCGTTTGCCTCCTATAGAAGGCGTGAACTTGAATATGCAAATGAAAGCAAATGGGATTCGGCCCATCACGAAACATGCCTTTCACGACGAAACGTTTTAGGAAGGGTGGGGTAAAGGGGAGGGGAAGGCAAAGAAAGGCATGAGTAGTGAAAATGGATATGCGTGAACGGTCAATGCAGCCGCGTTAACAAACCAAAATAAGACTAAAATCGTGACTTTAAGTGTCACCCTACCTGTCTTTTCTCTGGATTTTTTGGGAAATCGAGAAGCACTGGATCTTACGAATCGCCATTACAGCTATCTTCCCTAATCGAATGGAATCAAAAGTGAGGTGCGGAATCTCGTAATGCACCTACACTTCTCAATGTTGTTGGATTAGTGGGATTTAGATGAAAAATGCCCAAACAAAGGCGAATACAACTCCGCAACGGAGTTTTTCTACTGTTCGACTGTTTTTCCACCATTCGATTTTGCGAGAAAAAAAAGAGAAGCAAATAAATATTTGAATGCAGTTGAGGTGTTAAATGGTAAAGCGTATTGTACTAGGCATTAAGAATTGTGGTTATCGAGTGAAGTGTGAAATTAAAGCGATATATTAGTTGCGCCTTGATTGCGAAGATAATTTTCCTATCATTCTTGGTCAATAAGTGCTTTAAGACGCTAAACAGTTCACATTTCTAAAATTCCAAACGGCGAAAATGGCTTCTTTGTTGGTGTAGAGTTACAGGAGGCAACTGGTGAACACAGGTTCAACGGTACGTAAAGGCTAGTAGGCTTTAAACTTGCAAAAGCTGTTTGTATGATACTGAACTGGAGCAAAGTAAGTAATATTACTGAAACGAAACCATTCCAGATTTGAATAAATCAAGATCAATGACCCGCATTCGATGGGACAAAACTCATTTAGTTTTTAATGCTGCGCGGACATTTCCACACAGTTAGTCTGCAAGTCAGCCCATCAACTTTCCTAATCTTTCCTCACAAAAAGATTATTCCGTATATGCATTATTCACTATGTATATCTCAAAAATTGCCATGAAAATTCAGCAGATTCGGCCGAGAGCCAACATGCGAATACATATTTATAGATAGATGCTTTGCTATGTTTGAATTGAACCAAGCTGAGCTGCGAGACTAAGCTTCAAAGTGTAGGAGCACTGCCTTTTTGCTTGAAAATTGAAGCTGGGACCGATAGATGCAAACGCACACACATATCACACGCATATACGAGCAAAAATCGGCATCGTCGCAAAATCAAAAAAATCGGTAACTGAAAGGTTGTTATATCGATAAAATGCGATCGTATTTGAAAGAAAAGCGAAATTATTGAGCACAGTTTTGTAATAATTCCCATAAAGGAAGCTATTCGTACAATACTTACTAATCTAACGGTTGTATGATGTATATCTCAACGGCTGTAACTGTATTTGCACACTGAAAGAGTGCATGATTCTTCTAAATGGGAGCGCTAAAGGCAAGAAACTAAAAGGGAAAACTCATAACACAGTGGCTTACGCTAGAAACAGGCGTTGGGTAGTAGGTTGTACTATAAAAAGCTGTCGAGTAAGTAATAACTTGTAATCGATCGCAGCACATCAACCAACAGGCCATGGAGAAATTGAAGTGATGGCCACACCCAGCAAAGCGATTCACAGTGTGCACGAAGACATTCACAACAGGTTGGCCTACGCTTGCATGATAACGAAGCGTGTTGACAGGCACATTCGCCATATATGCACAATACGCCTTCATGCCACGTCATGTACAGCCCCACCTGACACCCGCACACTTCCTCATATGAGAAGCAATAGTAGGTAAATGTTGGAAATGAGCTTACCAAAAAGAAGTGGATAAGGATTCGATACCTACAACTGAAAACTGGTTAGAAATGATTCTGGTTGCATGCGAAGAAAGTTTGCACTGTGGCCTGTTGAGTGATGCAACGCTCATCAAATAATTCCCAGCAAGTGCACTCATAGAATGAAGATCGACACTTTTGAGGATCTACTTGAAAAATTTTTTGGCCTAATTCTTTCTCCGTATTTCAGAAGAATGGCGCTGTAAGTTATGGAAAACAAAGAGTTGTGAAAAACATGTAGCAAATTTTTAGAAGCTTGTGACTTGCTCGGTTCAATAACCCTATCCAGCTGATAGCGGAGAGACCGGATGCAGGATTTTTTGAAAACCTCTCCACTCCTTCGCCGATCACTGCAACGTCTATTTCCTGAGGAGCTGAGCGTCATTAAAATTTGGGAAATTTTATCTCGTTTCGCTTGCCTTACTTTCCAAACGTTCGATTCGTCTCTCTCGTCTTATCTTCGAAAGCGTCGTACTCCATCCCTCAGCCAATTTATTTCGGAATCTTCAATCGCATCCTCAGCTAAAAACCGCCTTCTTAGCAGCAAGCAAATTTCTGAAATAAGAGAGTGAAGGAAATGATTTCACGAAGTTTCGTATTTTCTTGGGCCGCATTCATTGGCATTTGTAACTGCTCGCGAGATGTGGAATGTCATTCACATTCAACTATTTCACTATGGATTATAATGAAACTAAGGCACATTGACTGAGGTTCGCTTGAATAGCGAATAGCGTAGTGAAACCACCATGCAACTGAAGCTCTATATAAGGTGCTACAAGAATTCGAGTCTCTAGCTCGAGCTCCATCTCAACCTAAAGACTTCAGGGACTTGACAGGAGCTACTGTTAACCCGAACTGGTGCAAACGAGCCTAATGAATAGTAGTGCACTAAATGCATTTGAACTTTCTGCGAATATCTTTGAAGTTGCTTCTTTTTATTTTCGACAATTTCTGCTCACGCGGAAATCAGACTGCAAAGTGTGTATGCGTTTTTTTAAAAGAAAAAACTTCAGTGGAGACTTTCGAGGAGATCCGCCTAAACTCGTTTCGCTCGATATTTGCGTCACGTCTACTTGAGGATGATAGACCAGAAAATCAAATTACGTCACTCTCAAGCTAGTGTAACGTCATCGAAGATGCTGAACTATCGCTGAAACGACCTGAGAAATGACGATTTACAAACGTTGCACTAAGCATCTCAATAACCGACTTCCACGAAAACTGATCTGGTAGATTTGTTTGCAAGTCTCACTGTTTGTTTTCAATAGTAATCTCCAGTTTTTTGATGATGCACCTTAACGCAGTCTGGGGAGAACTGTGTCATGAAAATTGGCGCAATATACGTTTAACAGAGGCGTTGGCTTAAGCTTGGAAGTGTCATTTCATCACTCTAGCTCGAGATTCAGCAAACGAACTTGACAAACAGTTCATTCATCAGTCGTATTCACAAGATTAGGTGAGGTAAAGAGTAGAGTGGAGAAAGACGACTATGTGGGAAGGGGAGGGGGGAAGGAGTTTACGCTGTCATGGGATCACGGAATGCATGACTCTGTCTAGGAGCCTTGCGATCAAACATTTGACGACTAAAGTGCTCAGTGAGTTATTAATTAGCAGGTTCCCATAATGCAGGCTGTGGAGCTTGTTGTCGCAATGAGTGGTTCATCTTGCACAACTCACTGACATATTCACCGAGTAAACATGATCACTGAGTATGATGTCATCTTCCTGAGCATGTTTATTTGACGCTACCTAGACCGAAACGATTGTAAACTGCACACACTGAAAAAAATTACGGTCCTTTTATTAATGGAAGTAATTGTTTAGACGTGACTGAAAGTGCAAAAATTACTTCAGCTAATCGAATGATCTTAAGCACCGATTATAATCTTAACAACAAAGTGTCGAAAAATCCGACGTCTGTGGCCAAAGTGAAAGTCATAGTCGAAGAGCTATTTCCTCCCATGGCTGAATTCCGATAACGTACATAATGGCGGGCGGCTGCAACCTTTCTGGTTTGTCACAAGCCGCACCGAAGTGGCGAGCCTTGCTGATCACAAGCAACAACAAACACGAGACGACAAGAAATACATTCCATGACTAGTAGGCAATACTGCCGTCCATTTATATGTTTGGCCACCGTCCCTAAGACAGAAATGAGGGAGAGATCAGCATCACGATCAGCACAGTATGAGAAAAACAACTTGTTGCCCAGCATGAAGAACACCAGGATCTTAGAAATCACAAGAAATCATTTCACCATAACACATCACTCGTTAACAGCAGCTGTAGTCTAACAAATGCAGGAAATACTGTAAACTTTACGATAAATCTCTGATTCAACCAAAGTTGTTAGGTCGGCGAATGCATCAGTGAAGGATGAATCAGTGGCGATCTAGATACTGGGCAAGCTTAACGTCGGTGGCTTCTTACACGAGGTGTTTCGACTGGGTAAATGGCTTCGGGCAGTGCCGCATAAAAACCTCTCAAAATCATTTCCGCTTATGTATTTGGCAGTCTCGTTTTTGGGTGTGCTAAAGAGTTGCTTCTGAAGCGGAAGCAAACCCATTTGGAATTTTTGTTGTGTGATGTAATGGTCAGCGGTGGTTCCTTTTTCCTCTCTAGAAACAAATCAGTGATGTCGGTAATTACTATCTAGAAGGGCGGCTAATGGAGGGAGAATTCTTAGTAGTTGACCCTGACTAGGAAACTAGGATCGGATCGTAACCTGCGTAGAAGGCGTTCAGATACCGAAATCGAAATCCCAAGCAATCATATTCTCCCTCAAGATATATTTTAATGCTCAGAGCATAAACATATCATCGACTTCTTGCCCTCATAGCGCTTCGATGTAGCTTTTCGCCGTATACAAAGCAACAAGAAGTCGGATATTGTGACTGTGGTACGACTGAAGCGATGCAATAAAAATTGAGCTGGGAGAATTCGTTTGCTGACTTTATTGTTGCGTGGAGTTTCCCTTCCGGTGCTTTAGTTCCATCCTTAAATAATTATTTATACGTTTTTCAAAAAAAAAATGATTTATCAATGCACAACCAATATTTTAGTTATTTTACTGAATGTCCTTGATATTTTTATCCTGCAGCTAAATAGTTGCATCTACTTCAAGAAATGCCTTAAGTGTCGGTTTCAATTTCTAGTCTTCTTAGCCTTGTTGAGTGCTGCACCCCCAGTAATCAGTTGGCTGCATTCTATTTGAAAGTAGCGTAGTCTTAATGTCGAATGCACCATTCTTTGAAATCATCCAAACGAATGACCACGCTAGCGTGTTTTTCTACTAAATAGCTCTTGATCGTTCTAAACTGAAGGCTGGAGAAATCTTAGCTGCCAAATTTTTTGGTGGTGGTGACTCGTGCCCGCTCTGGTTTATACTTTTTGAATGAAACGCGATGATTACTTCACTCTCTTATAACGGCGATTATATTTGCAAATTTAAGGTAATTCGATGCAGAATGAATGTTGCATCCCCTGCAAGAAATTCTTGGAATGGTTGTATAGCGTTTCCGAAATACTTGCAAAAGCTAGTAGCTTCAATTTGCAAGTCTATATCTGCCTTGCAAAACTGAAGCTTAGTAGACAGCTTTGCACTATTTGCAAAGCTCATCCATCAGTCCATAGTGAGTATGAGTTCCCCCTGTTCATCACTCGATTTGAGCCTCGCATTCCGGGGACATCCAATAGACCTTCTGATTCTGTCAATTTCAGTAAGATGCGTTTGTAAAAAAATCCTAAAAGCAGTGTTCAGTTTGCGCTAGTTGCGAGAAGCCTTCCACATATATTTTTATAGCAATCTGCATACGTGACTAACAAAGTTCTGAAACCAGAAAATGGATCCCTAATGACTGCTAATGGCGTTAAATGCGAAACCTCCAAAAAATTTTCTCAGAGGACTTCAAAAGTGGATGATGCAATTCCGCTGCAATTCGCAAAAAATGTTATAGTCATTCGAGCTCTAGTAGGACTGAAGACGAGATTGCTTCAGAAATGAACCAAAAATAAGTAAGAAGGTCTCGTTGGTATTTGAGGGGTATTTTTAAATTTATTGGAACGCAGAACGTCATGTATTTCCAAGTCAGTTACCGAGCTTTTCTAGCAAGGTCGCTCCACATATATACCACCACTATTATAAAGAAATCTACAGCACCATTTTCAAAGCTAGCAACTAATATTTATTAAAAATGAGATTTGTAAGCGTCACCCAAATGCTTTTCAACTTATGTGAATACACTCTAACAGATGCTATACTTGGGTATTTACTTCCACAGCGACTCAATAACTCTCCTGAACATGGTTTCTTCTTAAAATATCGTCGGTGAACGAATGCGCTGAAGAACTTCAGTAGATCTGAAATGACCATCAAAATACCAAAGTAATTTGCTCTCTCAGACTCTCTCGGACGTGTTTGAAATTCCTTAATGAAATGCTCATGCACAGATGCTTTATTATATAGGGCACCTCCATGTGATATTCTATACGTACTCTTTTAATCTATATTAATGATCTTTCTATAAAAAGTTGTACAGTATTTGGCAACTTTTCGCGCATAATTTAAAATTTCCTCGTCCTCCAGTAGCCGCATAGCTAAATGAAGTTAATCAGCGTACCTCAACATTTCTTATGGAGCGATCAAAGTAATGGTATCTGAAAATTTCGCGCTAAAAGGTGCCACTTGTTGCTCTTTTGTCGTAGTTGCTTTTTAAGCGGTCTCATCAAACCATTTGAGGATTTCGTGGGTCGGTCGGGTCATTGTTTGCATAACATACCACCAAACGAATCCATAGTCACATGCCACACCTCCACGTTTAACGTTAGGATTTCATGCAGCGATAAAATAGGTTACAGCTCGCAGCTTCATGGTGTGAAACGTACAAACATAACGATCGCGTCGTACGAGACCCAGCATCGGGAACTGTTGACAACACAGTCGCGTGTTGCGAAAGCGCCTTACTGGCATCGACTTTCGACGTCAGTTTCATTTGTAACTGTAGGGCATACGATTCGCTGCACAATTGGCAACACTGTTGTTGAACCTCTTCGATGAAGTCTCTTACGAATTCTCAAATTTCATTTTAACAACAAATTTAATCCTGAATACACGAGGAAGTGAAGGCGGTATATATAAGAGGTGTGAGGGAGGCATAAACCACGGATGTGATGGAGACTCGAGCAAGGAATGCGACTACACCTTAAACCTTGTGAGAATGTGCAGTAGTGGTGAGTAGCACACAACTGATGACAATGGAAGCAGCCGGACATGCTGCGATTGAAAAGGTGAGAGAATGACGAAAACGATATGCAAAGGCATTAACCGGGCCTCTAAGCTTTGCAGCCAAGTAAAGTTATCTGGCATTACTAAGCAGGCGGATTAGGGTTTGCAGTGAACACCCTTAGGGGACCGGTGTTGCGTTGCTTAAAAATCACAAACATATCGAATGGCACTACCTGCCAGCTTTTCAGTAGCATTTTTTGTCCACCGGAAAGATTCATTCCTCATCATTGTACGAGGTTTATGATTGTCGATTGCTTTGAGATACCTAAGCACCGTGGCGGAAATTTGAAGTGAGCCTCCTTATTCAAAAAAAGAAGCGTACTTTAGCTCTTGGTGTTTTGTTCATTTTTTGCAACAATGAGGAATGATGGGCCCTCATTAAGTGCATAACGACGGTACGTCTCATTACGAAAACTATGAACCACAGCAAAGCTTTCGATTGTAATATATTGTGGCAAGCAATTTTTATTGACTCCTCGTGATTACTTCCATTTTGCTTAATTGTTCGACTGATGCGTTCTCAAATAAACCCTTTCCAACCTGCAGGTCTTTTTCATGGTACTTCATATCGTCTTCTATTAATCAGATGTGGCGAAGCTGCACTTACTATGTTTCTGCAGGTCGATCATTATTCAATTTATTGAAAGCAAACAAGACTGAACGACTACTAACTGGTAAAATAAAACTGTTGATTATGAAAGATATACTGTGCGCCAACCTCGAAACAACTCTATAGCATTCACGAAATTGCAACTCGACACTGCAACACACACACTTATAAAAGACAACGCTTGCTAATAAAGTTTTTGAGATAAGAGCATTTTCTAGGCTGCTCGTTTACTATTTATATCGAACAATTAGAGAAGAAACAGTAATTCACTAAGCCATCTTAGAGAAGAACTAACAGATTATCAGTCAGATTACAATCTTCTGCTGCACAATATTACGACCAGAAGTTCATTTCTTGGCAGAGGAAGGATGAAAGATGGTAATTCAAGCATATAAACATTGGGCAAGAAGTAGCCAGCTGTGCACCACTTGACGATCGCTATCGTCGTCGTATGCTAGAGCTGTGCTTTAACTTTTTCTTCGCTGGCTGAAACAAGGTATCATTCTACACCACAGTGTGACCCTCAAGGTCATACTAGAAATAATCTAAATAAGCCTCGAGATAACTGCCGGAAGGCAAACGCCAGAGAAGGACCTTTAGAGTTTCCAATTCCTTAAAATAAAACTGAAAAATACCAAAAAACTAATCAAGGAGATAAAAGTTTTCACGACTCGAATAGATGCCACTCGAATTCATTCTTACCTCAAGTGATTTCCTTTTAAAGAGTGACTTTTCATGCATTATTTATATTCCAGGAACCGCGACAACAAGAACGCCAGACAAAATGTGCGCCATTTCCTTAAGCGGAAGTCAGTGCCATCCACATCACGTACTTTCGGAATACTCACTACTCTAGTTGCCTTTTATCATAGCTGAAATATTACACTAACAATGCTCATAATGTTCAACGAAGTTTTTAAGTTTCCACAAACGCCGGCTGTTGCTTGCTTTTCCTCCTTTTTAAACACACTCGACCGCTGAAACCTTTTGCAAGTAATGATGGCAAAAATCTCGTGGACCCTCACGATGCCAAATTACCACAAACAACTGCACAGAGATTTCACATATCCAAGACTATCGTGTAGTAAAAATCTGCTCAGCCACAGGCCTCGAGATCCTTCCTTGGCTAGAACCAGAATGTGGACTGCGCTTTCTGAAGGACAGTATGAGGGTATCGCCAAAGCTCACACCATGTTTAAGGAAGTATTCGAAGCAGGCGAAAAAACCCATACTTGAACCATCAAGAGAGGCATCATTGATACTCATCCAGCAGTTTTGACTTCGTGTTCACATTTTCCGTGCGAGTTTTCAACAAAGACCAGCCATAACGCAATTTATGGACATTCTAATTTACTTAAAGACATCCTTCGTGATGCAAAGGCGAAGCTACGCTGGTGACCGTGATTCAACGTCTAATAGATTAAATAAAAGCATCGAGGCGAATCGTTTTCCCCTCGAGGATCAAATACTGCCCGCTCTATTTTCTTACCGACTAATACTGAATAACTTTTCGCTAATTTTTTGGAATCAGCCGATAAAAATCAAAGCTCAAAGCGCACCACATTCAGAAATGACACCCAGTTATTGATGGCGCATGACGCACACGGAAAATTCCATATTCAAAACACGCCTAAAACGATGTTTCTAGGCAGAAAAATAAATTCGCAACAAGCGGCATAGAAAACCTAAGTAGAAGGGAAGCAGATAAACGTCTCGAGCCAAGTAGACTATAGATTATGCAAAAAATTTCATCAGGCCACAGGTGAAAAAACTAACGGCAAAAACACATAAAACTTAACGAGATACTTCACGATCTAGTGATCACCAGCACGATGGCTCTGGTACAGATCCTGGATGACATCATCGTATTTCTCCTGCAATGGTCGACGCTTCAGCTTCATTGCTTCGGTTAGCAGACCATTCTCCGAGGTCCACACCTCCTCACACAGATGAATTCTACCCGGAATTTCCATTTTCAGCAGTTTATCTGCAAATCGAAACTACACTCATTACTCTTATAAGCTGACCAGTACTTGCATGAGGCAAATGAACCAACCGAGAACACTGCTGGCACTAAAACGAGTAAGAATAACATTAACTATGACCATTTCCCTAAAAGGTCTTATGTATGCAAAAAGACGACATTACACAGCTTGCAGGCAAGTTTTACATCAAAAGGCTGCACCCTCCATATTTCCACCTATATGATCTACGAAACTTTGATTGTCCCGAACAATCCTGGCTTTTTAGTTTCCTTAGGTTACTTTCAAAACTCCTTCATCTAAAAGTTTTCCAGATAGTCGAGATCCTTTACTACTCGCTATAAACAGCAGTATCTCCTATAGATTATTCGAATAGTCAGCTGGCATTAGGCCTCTCTTATTTATTTAAAAAGCTGTAACTCACGAAAAATGTGGTCGCGGAATAGAGATAAATCCATTTTTGTGACCTCAAGCTCTTGTTCAGGAATTTTCAAGCATTGAATCGTCACAAATCTGGGCATTTTCTGTATATGAAGGCCCTGCGTCCTCGAAAAAGTGTGTACATGAAGACTCAACAAATTTGTTTTTATTCTCCCTCGACATCTCATTTGTATGATATGGCCTTTTACATAATTTGTTGCTTTATTCAAATAAAGATCCTGCACGTAGACCCTGTCACTGAATGTGGGAACTGAAAAAGAGATTAGTTTCTTTCATTTATATATTCCAAGGAAATGAATGAAGATTCCTTCCCAGAATAAAATTATTCCCAGCTTCCATATAGCTAATCAAAATGCACTCAAAAACCAGAATTTCAATCAGAATTTAATGGGCAAAAATGGAAATGAGGAAAGAGACTCACTCTTCATTGCATGCTCATCCAGCTGCCTTTTGAATACGGCGATCACCTTCTCATTACTGCACAACTTCTTCCAGTCGGATGTCTCTTCACCGAGCTGAAACAATATGCAACATAAATGTGAAGTCACTGGGTTCAAGCAACAGGCTTAACATTTTCGTCAGCGTTGCAAACACAGCAGCCAACCCATCTCTTATTGAAGCAGCCAGAAACGCCAATGCGGCAAATAATGAAATCAAGACGTGCCAAGGAAAGCGACTTGATCCCTTAGGCCACTTAACAGCTTTCAATAATTGATTCGAAACATTAAAAAAATAGGTTCAGTGAGCCAATCCACAAAAGACAACCATATAATACAATGCACTGAGGATGACTAAATTAACTGTGGAATCATCAACTCATCCTTTGCATCAAAAAAGGTATAGAGAGGAAAAGGGAAGATAGGTGGCAGGGGGATGGGGACGACAAGAACAGTGGCAGAGCTAGCCAAATCTCAAGCAAGAAAGAGATTTTTCCTATATAAGCCTATTAAAACGGCATGAAAACGACCGATAATTTTCCACAGATTTTTTCCCAAAAGCGAAATGTGCATAAAACAGTGAACCAGAGTTCTTGTGATGTTAAGAGTTCAAATGAGTTTGAGAGCTATATGACGAGTAGGCGATCATAAGGAAATCAGGAGGTCGAATTCAAGTCTTCAAAGCTCTCTGCACTTTACATTTTCGATTACTTCTATCAAAGCAACGTTCCAAATACGACACTAAGTTTTCTTATTGATTAGTATTGGTTGGATCCGTACGTGACTATACTCAACCCACACGAGGCAAACAACGGACTAGAAACACTTTCTCATATGAAATCAGCGACTCACACAAACATGCAGCTGTTTGGTAGCTATGGGGCAATAACTCATCGACATGAAGTTGTCCAAACGTTAAAAAACATATGCAATTAATTACTTCATCGGCAATTTTCATCAGATGCTTGCGATTTGGTACAACCAACGCGACAACGTAAGCCTGTAGTGAGCTGCCATAAACACAAAGATTGTCGACAAGAGGGCAATTGAGAAGCGCGGTCTCGATCTTCGCCAGCGATACGTACTCACCATGTTGCAATTTAACGAGATCTTTCTTGCGATCTGAACATTTCATTAACGGACGACCAAATACTAGTAACTGAAACAACTTCAGCAGCTGACTGATCATTTCACTAAATGCAACAAACATATCGGCTCATGTCAATCTCTATGTTGCAAACTCCAAAGGTGGTTAT
Source organism: Parascaris univalens (assembly GCA_037576465.1). NCBI lineage: Eukaryota > Metazoa > Nematoda > Chromadorea > Rhabditida > Ascarididae > Parascaris > Parascaris univalens. Next base: position 12,517,675 of record CM075173.1, read on the forward strand.
TTCATATGCATATCCTAATCAGTACATTCCATTGCTTTAACCGCTAAATAAACGACCTTAACAGAATCTCCAGTTGCACGGCAAGGACCAAAACTGCAAATGAATACAAATATATGATTTTAATAAAAACAACTCTCCTCAATTCCGACATACTTTTTTGCTGAAAACATGGCAATACGTACCAATGATAAGTAACGAGCCATCTTCTCGCATCTCGCCAATATCTCCAGTAGCAAAGTAGCGAACACCGTTGATGGTGATGAAATCCTCAGCTGTCTTTTCAGGCTGCTTCCAGTAACCTGGCGAGACATTCGGCCCACTTACTAATATCTCCCCCTGAGGAGGGTCGTTGAGTGGCGTATATCCACCTGCAATAGAAGTAATACTTGAGTTAGCGCTATTGCAATCTTCTGAATGATATCTCCTCAATTTAGTAACAAAAAATCAATTGCGTAGAGCAAACAACCAAGCTTAAGTCAAGCTGCTGCAACCATTTCTATGAGTCCTTTCAAATCAACAACAATATAGGTATTACAATAAGGCCGTTTTGTTTCCATTTGTAACTCCCTTCCTAAAAGCTGATACGCAATATATACCAATGAGTTGTCCAATCGTGTGGAGCATTTCAACTTTTTCCGTAAATTTCACAAAGACTCCGACACCTACTCGCGTTCCCCGCCTCTAGAAATTTCTCATCAATGGAAAGATTTGAAACTGAGCACTTGGAGCAAAAACATAAATACTGATTCAGCCGGTAACGGGAAATTAGTGAATACCGACAAAATCAACATGCTACAAGTAGTCTTTATATAAACGTACACGAAGATGTGAAAGATGGGGTCAGATCAAATACTGTAAAAAATTAGAAATTCCAAAAATCCGACTTTTTCTCCTTCACATTCAAATTCAATCAGGCTGAAAAGTGGGGACATGGCCGGGGGACAGAGATACGCTCCACGGCAAATCACGGTGATCGCGCGGACCAACTTTTGACTGTGTAACATTTCTCAGGTTAAATCAGCATATGGCAGCGTCTTTGCTAGCGCTTCAGCATAGCGTCAACATCGACAGAAAGATGGTTTCATCATTCCACCCGGGATATAACTGTTCACATGCGTGAAATTCACGATGCGTTGATCATTTCATTTACTACACCAGTAGATTGGTTACTTGCTTAATCAATCAATGAAAGGGCGACACTCAAAGCAATGTGTTACTCGTGGTGCCTCCCTATCGGCCACTCAAATGTTCTTGCCCTCGTTAGGCTGCTAAGGGTACTTGCATTGCTCTGTTCGAAAACTCTGAAAACTTCAGGTCATTTCGTCGCTTGTTCAACCAAAAAACGATGTATTCGCCCAATTCAAAACGCCAAGATCGTTGCTCTGTGAGTGAAAAATTTCTTGTCAAGATCTACAAACGTCACAGAGTGGTTCATTTCATCACCACTGATGAAGACCGTTCCCCAATTGCGATCTATTCGATGAGCGCAAAAATCTTCACTCCTATAAAACCGTTAAGTATTAATGAAACAATGTTAAGAACCATAACCCTAAGCATATCCTTCTAATCTTCAACAGAAACTCGTTACACAAAACGGCATTTCGTGAAATGCAAAACGGGAATGTATACGCGTTGCTGCACTAAACAATGGCGCGTGAAAAAAAAACGTTCTTTTGGATATCCTTGTTGCAAAAGCAATTCGATCAATCCCCAAACCTTCCTTCTGCAATTTCAAGAGGCCAAGCCTTGGCGTCAAACGCCATTTTACTGCAAGTCTTACTGCATCCACGGAGATCAACCATCGCAAAAATTTCAGCTCCAAAGAATCTTCTAATAGTCACGACGTTTTGTACTGCACAAGGCGAAAGTCGACAACCGCCCACGCATGATCCATTAAGAAGGTACCCATGAAGTAACTTCTAACTGCGAACTCGTGAGGAATGATGACAAGGAGATAGAATGAGCTTATCGATGACCTCAGGTTCATAGACTTGGACCAGTTTTCATGGGCGTAAGTCCCAATGCGACATGGATATCTACACCGATAATCTCATTCAATTTTTTTACAGCAAATAAATACTGGAATGTGCGGACATATAAGAAGGTGAAAGCTTCACAAATTATTCGCAGAAAAAAGAATGTGAAAAGAATCATTTAGGATAGCATTCACCTCACGAAATACTCAAACAGGGCTTACCTTCAGCCCATTCACGAAGCAATATCTTCAAGCAACGCACTGGCGGTCCCACGGTTCCCGTACTCAAATCGTTTACTGCAATAAGAGTATTTTTAAAGCTTCATGCAGAACAAACGCTTCAACTGACGAATCACAAAGATCACATATTTCAACTGTTCCGAAGAGAAGAAGAAAACGAAGGTAAGCATTACGCCAAATATACAGTGCGATCAGCAAAGATGACTGGGCCAGTATTATCATGCCATCCCTTATTCCCTCTCCCCCTGTCAGTCAAACTTTTCAGGAGCTATACAACATAAAATGCTGCAATGACTCTATTATTTTGAGTTCACTGCTACTTCCATACCTAAATTACCCACTACGAGTTTCCACAACGGGGTCTGTATACAGAAATAAACTGCAACATTTCACGCTTTTTAGCTTCCCACAGATTTTCGCTCTTCTACTCTCCCTTTTAGCCGAGAAAACCTTTAGTCGCAAATGAAAAAGTGGAAACGAAACAAAAAGGCGAGAAAATAGAAAGGAACAAGGTCATATGTGAAAGAAATGAACTTCGCTTTTCAGAAGGTGAAACAAGAGGTAAGAAAGAAACTTAAAACAATAATTGTAAATGTTTTTTGAGCAAATTTCATGTCCTGTAAAGATTTTTCATCCTGTCAATCGTATTTTCGAAAACTGAAAAGAATGCAGTTGCAATCTTCGACCATTTCCTCCCCCTCCCCAACTAATAACAAAATTTCGTTGACATAAGTCATTCTAAAATGAGCGATATTTGTATGAAAATCACCGAGGAGACTGAGACTGAAATTCTTGCTTAACTGTAATTCCACTCGATCGAGTTTCTTCCAGCCTATGTAACTAAACATCCCGTTTATTCTCCGCTCTCGTTTTCATATGAGATCTTCTACATCTAGGGTGCACAATTCATTCCCAAAAAGAAAATCCGCTCAACATGAGGCAACTAATTTCAATAGGAACGTTTCAAAGCATGGAATTTTCTAAATAATGGAAATATTGTTTCGCTGAAAAATCCAACAAGCGAGAAGCAAAAACTAAACAGAAGCATCCAGTGATCACATTAAAAAAGGGGTTAGATGAGACAACTAACTGTCTGCGACCGTTGCACCACCACAAGTCTCGGTGAGACCATATCCTTGAATTACCGGACAGCACATGCAGATGTTCATGAAGCGTTGTGTTTCTGGATTTAACGCTGCACCTCCACATAGCAAGCCGCGGATTTTACCACCCAAAATCCGTCGGATCTTCTTGAATACAATTCTGCAACGACAACCACCAATAAAGTGTAATGTAAAATTGCTTTCCTAAGAAATGACCGCAACAACAAATTGAATCAATAGTTGAAGCACCACGACACATAACGAAGAGGTGATTAACAAAATTACTAAGTTGCTTGAACCGCCTCGCACTGAAATGAAACAGTTTTCCACATCAACATTCTGATGTTTTAAACCGCACTTGCGGTATTTTCCTGTGAAGATTGCAGAATGCTGTAATGCGATGCATGGAATTTAAAGTGCAGTGCGATGTGCGGCGAGGTTATACAAGATGTTATTGGAAAGTCCCCACTCTCATAGCGTTATTGCACGAGAATGGAGCGCTATATAGCAATGTGCCGTTAGGTGGCACTATCTCGCACCCCTATAAGTTAGCGACTTATGCAACGACGCCATTTGTTTACCCATTCCCTCGCCACCCGATGACTCGAGCACACATGTTCAGCAAATGCGGTTTTGGGCAACACGGTATGACTGCTTTCATTGCTCCCATACAGCCATAAATTAGTCATATAAGACATGCCTTTCTTCTTTTAAACGGAAATAAAGCTTGAAAGAAACATATGGGATAGCAGTCGAGGATCGGAAGGAAATCTCCAATCGCTTCCTGCTAATATAATATTAAATATTTTTTAATTATGAAGCGATCCAATGTATTACATCCCACCGCCCGCAAACCCCGTGAAAATGCTACAAAGCAGATTCGTATGAGAAATGCTTCGCTGGAGAGGACTCCATTTGCAAATCCGTTTAACTTATTCCAGCAAACATATCTAGCAAAAATTTCCACATCCAACAGAATGTGGGTTTGCGCGGTTCATTGAACTGCAAAATTTGGGAACCTTAAAATGGATTCATTCTGAACTTGTGGCGATTTCTGGAAGCTGTGTCAAGGACGCATCTAGGTACCAATACTGTAAATTCGATTCGCATAGACATAGTGGACTCAAGCCTACTATGCGAACAGCAGAAGAATCCAGGTCGACAAACGGATTCTTCTCAATAAGTGACCAAAACAAAATATCCAAACGATGTCCCATGGCGCGTCACAATCCTTGACAGCAGCAATAGAACACTATGCAGAAACTGATGATGGATCAGCGCAATCCTCGTCGAAGCATTTTCTCGTTGGAATCGGTTTCGAGTTTAAGCATAATTGACGTAAAATCATCTTTATTTTCTGCTCTTACTTGACACACTTCGCTGAGGCGATCCGTGCGCCCTTTTCGCATTTATGAATAATTTGCCTTTTCGCAGTCTTTTGTCCATCGACCGATGTGCACATAACAAATGCAACTTTTAGGCTCATTAAAGACTCTTTAGGTACATCCGAGTAACTGCATGATCCTTTTCAAGCATAGTGGAGCACTGATATAGGGAAGAAAAGTACAAACCGATCAAGAAATGGGCTGCAATATCCTTCCTCGTATCTGGCCCGTTTTCGTTCATAGTTCAATTTGAACAACTCTTGCATAATCCGAGGACTGGCTGCAACTTCGTCACTTACTGCCTTGAATATACGGTCCATTATTGCCTGCAATAAAGAACACTATATTCATCATCAATCAGCGTAGCCTCCACGAAACAAAAATTCTGCTTTCGCCGGAAGCTCTCACATGTGTTCCAACTATCTGAAAATCATAACGTCGTCCTAAAAAAACGAACAGAAAAGAAGAAGCACCACATTTTTTAATTACCCAATCACGTAATGCCGAATAATGCGTTTCCATACAAAAAACCTTTGATCAAAGATCGGTTTACGCATTTAATCTTGGAACATGTTCAGCATTCCTTTTCACAACAACGTGGTCTTTACGACATTATAACTTCTATACTTTCTGCATTATCATTATTACTTCCATTATCAATGCCTCGAAATAACGTATCAAATATGGGCACTCAATGTGTCCAGCTCTACGTATTATCGCTACACTATGTATCACTGCTTATCACTGCCATTTCGCTGGTTCTCTACTGCCACTACCACTGATAAACATATTTACTCAGGGCCTACAAGATGTAATTTACCCAATTTAACCAACTGCCCATTCGTTGGCAACAAATATATTTTTCATCACATAATGTTATCTGTTATTGCACTTGCCAGTGCATATCGGCGTTCTAGCTATTTTGCGAAAGTTATAGCCTGGATTTGCACAATTTGCATGTTGCGTCATTGCATACCCGCTGTTTAAATGTTCGTTTGAACGAATTTTTTATGGTTCAGTTTCCGATTAATTTAAGAGGATCACAGTACTAATCAGCGCATTACATAACTCCTTATTTTTTCTGTCGCCTTTCCATTCCACTATTTGTTAATGCATTTCATCTACCTTGCTCAACGAAGCGTTAAAAAGCTCGATAAGCTTTGGTACTGTTTTTTTATGAGATGGCAGATATGCTTTCTAAGCTCGGGACAGATAAACGACCACCTCGACCGATTTAGTAAAAAAATGCCGAAATCGTCTGCAGTAAAACTTTAGCGATATAACTATTTGAGATTTCGGCTGACAGCACAATTTATTTCAGATGAGGAATTTCTCGAACACACCAAAGACGACACTGAACCAACAAGCAAACGCCGACAGCTGCAGTTTTAAATACGGTCCACTTAGAAGACAAGAGCACAAAATTGTCGTATAGAGCAACGTTACTCGTTGAGTAGTGAATATGAACACTCGTTGAGTAAACTCAACTAATCCACGAACCAATTTTTGGTTGATCTCTGGGCTAAAAAGAAAGATGTTCACATTCACTGCCTTCGGCATTTCCTATATTAAATTCTATCGTATACAACAAAGTGAAGCGCACTCTGTGCTAACGACTACGAACTAAATACAAACGATAAAGCGTTACTGCTACAGAATGAGGGGATCGCGCAACTGCTGAGCAATAGGCAGACACATACGGCACGTCCTCACATACTCGAATAATGACAATAAAATGGCGCTGTGCAACATCTGAATTCATTTAGTGGTACTTAATAGCAATGAACGTCATACACCTCCTGTACATTCCGATTAAAATAAGCAAGATTCGTTCACAATTAGGGCGTAAAGTTGGGCAATCCTTAGAAAACCATCCATCCGTATCCCAAAATCACAGTCTGTGTACTGAGGGGGGAGGGCGCCATTGCACTGGTCCTCAAAAAATACAATTATTCTCGTTTTATACGTTCAAGAGGATTGTGCAACAAAAGCTTACGTAGAACAATACTCTAAAAAAGACGTTTACAACGAGCGTTTCTTTAAAACGCATTAAATAAATTCGCACAAGCTGCTAAGTTATCCCAGTTCAAGAATAACGCTCTATTTGATGCAACACCTGCTTCAAACATATTCACGGGTGCAATTTTCCTCCTCAAGATAAGCGTCGCGTAGACTCTATGAGGTCATACTTTGAGCAGAGGATACATGCGCCCACCTGATTTAAAGCGCAACAGCATTGCTAATGAAAACATGGCCCAACAAAAACACATTCGACTTTTGACTTAAGTTACAGTATACAACATGCGCATTATACTTTTTGACAAATCCCGTATATTGTGCACAACTGTTCCATAGCGTGTCTACGAGCCATTATACTGAATGTTACTATCTCATTCAGCGCGAAACCTCTCACGCAGAAGTGTTCAGATGTCACGAGAACTAACTGCTGCAAGCTGCCCTCCGCTTTGTTCTTCTTAAATCATTTTCTATCCTTCCCTTTTATCATATTTTCGAAAGTTCTCCCGTTTCGCTATGAGTACAAAATGCTCTACCCAATAAACATCAAATATTTTCCGATGGCAAACCTTTTCACATATGCGAAAACCCGCTCGTCCATAGCAAACAATCCTTCCCCGAGAAAATCGTTGCTAGACATGAACTAAAATTTCTCCGCATTCGAAAACCTCTCAACGCAAATGAAACTTCCCGTAAAGAAATCCGTTATTTAAGATCCTTAAGAGATTTTTTTTAAATTAACGTGGAAATTTCTCAAAAGGTTTTTGTTACGAATTGTTTTGCAAAATGTGATTTGTGATTGGCAGTTCCATCGAATGCCGTTTGCAAAAATTGTGCGAACATTTCTTCACTCTTTCTAACGAACTTTGATTCGCGAGTTAACATATTTCGAGCTTTCGGAATCTCGCCTTAATTACTGGCCATCGTTCTTTGATGAAAATGTCGAAATATGTTAAAGAATAAAAAATTTATGATCCATAAATTCGCGTAAAAATCTGCTCCAAAAGAAGAAAGAGGAACGGAACGTCATATATTTATGCCGACGAGGAAATTGACATCGTCCCAGAGGAAGACGAAAGAATACATAATCACAGCTCGCGAGCATTGGGAAAATGTCGAAATCAATAAATTACGTCTTTGCAACGGCTCCGAACAAAATTTAAAACCTAAACATCCTGACTTTTATCCGTTTCTTTAGTTAATTAAAAAACCCAGCAAGGCTACTGTTACGACGCATGCGCCTTATACTTCGGTTGACACCTCTAAGCCGAACTGCTAAAAGCACGCGACCTTTCTGCGGACTGTTGAAACGGATGAGGCATATGCAGTTTTCTTGGGAAAAAAGAACGAGAGAAGGCACAGGGAGACGGACAGCAAAGGTTGTAAACATCATTCTGTTCCAGGACGATACGGCATGGTTGGCAATCGAATCCTAGGACAATAGATGACTTCCAGCTTGACTTTCTGTTGCCCACTCCCAGATTTTCATTTCCTTCATTATGCAAATCCACTGAATTTGTTTAACAGAATTCGCTTTCCACTGGGAATCATCAAATCAACCTTGCGTAAATGTGAAAAATAACTTTCTTATGCATGTTGAAAGTATGTATAGTTGCACAGGAGCAGGTCGATCTGCTACAGTTGTGGCATCTGGTAAATGGTGACCGGAATCCTGAGTCATATTTCTGTTATATGGCATGGGGAGAACCAGGATGAGGAGAACGAATTCGAGGACATTTTTGTTGCCTCCAACAATAATCGTAACGACGTCAAATATTCTTCACATAACTTTGGACAAAATTTCCCCTCAAAAATGGCCTCGAAAAAGGTTTCATACCAAAATAAAGTCTTTCAAACGCGAGTTCTCTGCACCCGCCATGTGCCGAACATATGTGCTGAACGCCACCGACATTGGCTATCACTTAAATGTGTAGACTGCAGATATATATGTCGAAATGCACCCCTCTCTGCTCACATGAAGCAGACGTTCTCGAGGCGCTTTCAGCAAGGAAGACTGACTAATTCCATGAACAGACTGAAAGCTCCTCTTGAAAAGGAGGATCAAACAACTCCTCGCCAGTTCCGAAACAAACATTACATCTGAGATATGAACCTATAAGTACTCTGTTGAGACTGTGACGATTCTTACACCCATTATTTTTTATTCAAGGACCGTTTTACATATGCAAAAAGTTTCGCTGAAACCTCACTAATTGGCTATGCCTAATACACTGGATTAAAGTGAAGGGAGACAGAGGTACGGAGGAGGAAAGAAGAAGACAAGCTTCAAAAATATGTTGGAAACCAATGATGCACTGCATGAAGTAGGGCACATGATGGAAATATTTCAGTTGAGAGGAAATAATGGCCTAAAAATATGAAAACTTTTTGCCGACAGAATGAGTGAAACCTCAAACGAGATGATGCGAATTGGAGAGACTGCACGACTGCCGTAAAGTTTGGGATTTTTGAGGTGCGCAGAAGAAAAAATAAATTACCACTTATGATTAACAGATGCTGTATGGGAACATCCTACCGATTTTGTCCACTGCTTGGAACCTTATATTTAAGCGCGAATTTATTTTGGGCTGAACTGCAGCGCAAAACAGCTTGAATCAATCCCCTAGATGTAACAAATCGGATCCGTGGACGGCGAGATCGACTCACTGCCCTATATGTATAAATACAAAGATATCGAGGAGTTCAAATCAAAGAACATGACTGTTCAACGCGAAAGGCACCAAAACACGCCACGAAATACACTCACCGGAACAGCAGCCATGAGTGTTGGTCTCAGCGCCCAACAGTCTCCATGAGTACCTGGTTTGATCTTCGTCCCACGATCATGCAGCGTTAGCGGACTTGAGTAACCAATGCGGCAACCCCGCACCTTCAACAAGCACATTTTAGAGACATTACTTTCACGTCAGCCACAACAATCCTAGTCATGGAAACCCTTTATAAAAAAATCCCAACTATACATTCCTCAAATCCTCAAAAAATCCCAAAATCCTCAAATTAATATACCTATTTTCATACGCAGTGAAACGCACAAGTAGTCGCTGCGATAGCATGCGGGGGATGCATGTATGCATGTGTGGATTTATGTGTATTCATATGTGACGTATATAGTTTCATTTCTATATGTTACCACGAAAGCATCAGTGTGGACGAAGCAATCGAATCTCGAACACAGAAATAAAGTGGTGCCATTGTTCTTTCTCCTCTATGAACAATCTTCAGTGTTGACATATTTTGCCCGCTGAGTGATGTTTTGATTGATCTCCTTCAAAACTTCGACTCTCAGCAGAAAAAATTCGCGCACCTAACTGAAAATTTTCGTAACTCAATGAAAAAGCAAAAACCCTGCCAAACCCCCAAACCGCATTCAGATCTTTCCTGTACAAAAGGCTCTAAAGTTCATTTTCCGCCAGTAAGGGTTGGCTAATTTCATCAGCCATCGACGTACAAGCTTTGAAAATTTTTAAGGAATGATCACATATCTGGTGGATCAACTTGCGACTAGCGAAAATGGGTGCCGAAATCTCCCTAAAATTGCGGCTGGAATGAATGAGTTTTTCACTCCCTTTTTCCAGGAAAAATAGAGACGAAGGATAGATTTCCCTTGCCCTCCTCTCGCTACCGTTTTCCCCGTCCACCTATATGCACTTTGCTCAGACACCTCGTTTTCACGAAAAAATCCTTTCAAAAAGCAATAAAATGGCTTGACTAAGCCATTCTTCGGGCAACAGATGTGCTACAGCTTGACTCCCTTTCAACACCTGTGTGATTTTGCTTCTATTTCTAGAAAATGCTCTGAATCAATCTATACCTATTCAACCACCTCCATACCGCAATTCGGGGTTTACTACTGGAAATTAAACGAGTTTTGCAAGATGAAAATTGTGGATTTCCACGGACCCAGAGGAGGAAAAAATGCTCTCTGATGTTTAACTATGACGCTTCGATCTGTTACATTATAATTTTGGCAAAACAGTGGCGGCAAGTCGAAAATGATCTGAGCATGAGAATTTTCCACTGGGGCCACTTTTAAAAGTATCCATACCCCTAAATCCCTTCTATTGAAATCAAATTTGGCGCAGCATTATTCCTATATCGCATATGCAGAGAATGTTTTTTGCATATGAAAATTAGTTTCCATACGAGAGTTGTTTTCGAAACAATTCCCCTTTTCAAGTCTAAAAAACAGCTTCCGAACCTTTTATGAGATTTTTTCAGACTGAAAATATTTCTCAACCCATATATTCTAAACTTGTAACCTCAAGTTTCGTTCCATAAAACTATCTATGGATCTCTCTTTCAGATAAATACTTGCGTCGAATCAACGAAGCTGTCAACTAATCGCGTTACATCAATTCACTGTGATCTCAGTCGATCGCTACACAACCTTCACGAGAACTCGACGTTCACTATGGCAAATATGTTCCCTCAGTAAAAAAGCTGTTGTATTTTATTTTCTTCGACAGATACGCAGGCTCCCTATTTATTGCTTACTATCAATTATCACTTTCAAGCAGAAGGTGGTTTCAAATCAGCCAAGGAAATAAGCTGTCGCTTAAAAGCCTTCTACCAAGCTCTCTCAAAATGACTCAACTGATCAAACGACAGCCCTCAAGAAAAGTCATTCGGATATTCCAAGTAGCAGAAAGCCTGAAAACCACATTCGACCTGGCAAAGCACTCCTAATGAGGATGGATAGTTAAAGGTGGATATTGTAGAAGCTGCTTCGAAAATTTGCCTTTAAAAAGGTGAAAACCATTCTCAGAAAAACTTTTCACTCTTAAGAAACACTTTTCAAATAGTCCCAAGTGCTTGCTTTTTTGTGTTTCTGCTGCATTTTCTGCTCGAAAATATTGTTTTTTCCTCGCCCCTTATGTTTAGCAAAAACACTGTTAGAGGCTTCAAATAGTGCAGATCAAAAGTCGGCTCTCATAACGAGCTAGCTACAAATCGAAAGCAGACGATCCTGTAGTGCATTACACCGAAATTCTTGTACACATTGAGAGAGAAAAACAAATTGCAGCCTACTATCTATTTCTTGCACGGATAAGATAACATTTGGTGTTTAAAAAGCAATAAGGTGCATATAAAAAATTATATCCATCGTGAGCTCTTCAACGCGACACGATAACAGAGCACTCTTGACGGGCGACACCTGTGCGGCAATAAATCGAGCACACACCACTGATAATGGCTTTGTAATCAGAACTACACCCAGCTTATCAAAACTCGAATGAATAATTAAGAGAGCGCTTGCATATTATTATTTTCCTAACCCATGGACTGAACCTACGAAATTCCAATACACAACATTCTCTGTGGGAAAATGCAGAAGCAGTCAGCAACATGCAGTTTGGTAGCATTTTGCTGACGACACAATGCGCTATATGCACTGCAACGCGACGACCACAACCATTACTGAGTTACAGCGAACTTTTCACACTCTATAAACGATGCCAAAGAGATATGAGAAATAGCCGTGTGCGCTCTATATATGCAACTGAGAGAGAAAATACCCCCATATCACAAGAGTACCACAATGAGCACTCTGTATAATTTTTCAATTAAAATGCAAGAAAACGATAATACGCTTCATCACTAGGTCCATCATGCAATGCGAACTGCGCAGATGTCATTAAGATTATTTGATGCGTTGATTCACTGATGCCTGCAACAGTCGTGAGATGTACCAAGCAAGTGCTGCGTCAATGCCCTTGGCATCAACATATCCATTACACAACTGCCATCAACGATGGCCTCTCGGTACCGCAAAGTGGTAAGTTAAGAAGTGCAATGCCGCTTAATTCTTACAACAACAGCTAAACAAACACTAAGTGCACCATGTGCCGCCGCAGAAGTTCACTGGAAGTGCATTTGTCCGGTACATAGAAAATAGCGGGTTCACGCCCATCCCTGAGCTCTTTCATTGGCCTGTCGACAACGCCAACAATATAGGGAATCATTCCTTCACTAAATATATATATATATATATATATATATATATATATGCGTGTGTAAGAGAATGACCTATTTTCGTTTTTGCTGCTTACTAACTCTCCGATAACACAGCTACAAAGATTTTACGTGTATCGCGTAAGCAGTAATCAATTCTAAACAAGCCAGTTATAGCACTTCGTTGTCAACAATAAACAGGACCGAAACCAGCAGAAACAAAACTCCGATTTGGATGACCACTGCAAATGCCATCTTCAGTTTAAAAAATATATATATATAAGAAATACGGAAAACTTACCAAACAGGTAAGCTCTGCGGCGACCTCTAGAATATGCGCTAAAGGAAGGTAGCCGATATAGGTGTCCGTTTCGCAGATGATTGGCACACCAGCTCCCAGACCAACCGTAGCGGCAACGATATTTTCATTCGTTAAAAGCACTCCTTTTGGTGCACCAGTTGTACCGCTAGTGTACATTATCAAGGCAATATCCTCCTTGCGTGCTGGCGAATCAACTGCAAAATGGAGAAGCTTGAACAATACTAGAGCACCTGCAAAGCACACCACACACAGCCTTCAGATCAAATCATTTCAATGTTCCAACTTTTCCGTACTGTGACTCTATTTGAAAAATTCAAGTTTCTTGAAAAAATCTGAGTGAAACAAAATGGCGCATAACTGTAAATCGGAGTAAAGAACGTCTGTTACAAAAGCTGAACCTTCAACCGCTGACAAGTAAGTTAACAAAGTTTTTAGGGCGTTTTTTACCTCTGCCTCCTATTTCCCGTTTCTTGTTCTTTTTTTCCTGTACTTTGATCTCTGTCTAAAAACCCGAGAAACCTTTACTTCTAAGGCTTTCTAGAGGAAATGAGAATTTCCTGAGGAACGAAACTCGGGAAAAGCCTCACGTCAAAAGTGGTTTCTATCATTTTCCATAACTATTTTAAAAATTCTTCTCTTGACGAATACCCCGGCAGGGAAGCCTTTTCGCAAAGGAAATTGCATCTGAATGAAATTTTTGGGCAAGTGAAAGCGAAAATTCGGTCTGCAAAAATACCCGACCATTCAGAAATGATCAACTCCAGGATAAAATGATAAGAACTATAAAAGAGGTAAGAAATTCGCTTTAGGCACTGACTTTCATCACAAATAAACGAGAGCAACTAAACGTTCTCTGATGAGGAAGCGAAGGAGAGGAGTGGGGTAACAGTGAACAATTTTCTATTATATTCGATGAATTACATAATCAAAGAAACGCTGCAGAACAAACTCACAAAACGGCGATTCGCATTTGGTTTCGAGCTCACTGAGTGAATAGACGTGCTTGAAGCGTTGCCGAAATTGAGTCAAGTCACTCAACTCCTTCTTCTTATTAACCCGTGGCAAATAGACCAAGGCATTCAATGAGGAACACTGCCGGCTTACACCCACTATTTTCGGCAAAAGCTCAGCCGACGTTACCAATATAGTTGCATCGGTCTCATTTATTGCATGCGCTATAGCCTGAAAAATTGCAAACTCACTCAACTTCAATATAAAGAATAGACGTCTGACGGAGGTTACATTCGCTTATAAAGTATGCTCGTGCTCGTCGATGTAGGTTCAGTTGCTGCAGCGGAGCCGACATTCCAAACAACTTCCGGCCGGATGTTCGCATCGGCTAAGAAGAGTCAGCATCATGAGCTATCAATTCCCAGCATCTTCCTTATCCCCCAGAAAAACGAATGTTTACGGATCGGGAAACAAATGAATGCCACTGCAGATCAAAACTCCATCCTCATGAAAAGCTTCAAAAACAATACCACAACTAGCTGTACCAACAAAATTCGAGAACAGAGAAGTGGAAAGTGTAAGAAAATAATGGATTATAGAAAAAACCGCTTCGCCAAGCGTTGCATATACGGTAACGACCGGTAGATTGATTCTCATACATGCTAAGGCGGTGATCAGCCAGTCGGCACGTGTCTCTGCGAACATTACTACCTGAAATGGCATGTGCTCCTTTATGAGTTACGCCTTATTCAACAAATACGATTGACGGCACTTACAATGGAGTGCGCTAAAATGTCATTTAATATTGCAACATTTACGTGTTCGGTTTAGTTAAATGTGTTGTTTGAAACAGCCGTTTTTTCCCAATTTTTCGAAGTACCTCTCAAGAGATGCTTCCGAATAAGCGTCGGTCTACCAAACGTTATGTAACGAGCGAGCCAATATTTTTCTTTAGATATCATTATCACTCGTGTTCCACATAGGAAGGACAACCTGCGACGCTTCTGTACACTGCTGCAGCAATCACCAACTCTTTCACCACCTCATTAAATATTGCTAAACCCGGATTACGGCGAACTCATAAAATGAGCTGCAATGTGAAGGACGATACTTTTTCCTGCATCAAAATTCGTTCACTCTTGTGATAAATGCATTTTTCCTCTAAGTCACCTTTCTTGCAGTTAGAGAGTGCATCACCTTTTTGTAATAATAATAACAATAACAGTAAATTCCTATGTGAAACAAACCTTCGGATCATTCCCCTCGACGATACTGTGTAAACCCGCAGCTATCAAACCAACTCGTTTGTGTACATCTTCGTATGACTCCCACTTGTACTCTCCAAGCTCCCACTGAAAAACAAAATCATAAACGAACGAACAAAGAAATGTACCAAAAATACATCGCGGTCAGCGACTAATTAACAAACAAAGTACAAGCCTAAAATCAGTGCTGTGTCTGCAGCATGTACCTCAAGATGCGCCTATTGGATTCGTGATGCATATGCTGCAGAACGAAGTTAAGCATATTAACTAAAGTATATTGCAACCTTAGCTCATCTACTCCGGTCTTCTCGGATCCCTGATCATTGACCAGCACCGAGCTGATCTAAACTCTGATAAAAAACTATGTCCTCTTCCATCCGGATTATAGAAGAAAAAGACGAAGACCTCAAAAGCTGAAAAACAAGAATGGGGTACCACATGCATGATCATAAAGTTTTGCACACAGACTTTGTCTACCTGAGATGTTTAGCAAAAAGCTAACTCAATTGTTATCTTCCATATATTATTCCACTTTAAGGTAGTTTAAGAAATATGTCTATTGTCCCCAGAAATTATCATGCTTGACGAAACTCATATACTAGAATCAATGATGGAATAAGGTAGAGGTCATAAAATGGCCAGAGTAAGAGTCAAAGTTGAAGTGACAAGAGCTAAAGATTAAGCTGTCAAGATTTCAAATTTTATTTGAATATACCAATGAATCTTGAGTTGAAATACGCTGATATCTCTCAAATTTAAGCATTTTAGAATGAAGAACTACTCGTCCCGCTCGACACCTAGAAGGATCATAGGAATATCCCTCCAGTCTACCACTCTATTTTCCCCTCGAAGAATGGTTTTAATCAGTTCGAGACAACATAACCGTCACCTTTTCAAAAACACGTCCGTTCGGCTGAACATGTTCGGTGGCATCGAGCAGTTCCCGCGTTCCAAGAGCCATCTTGCCACCATACTTCTTCACCACATATGTGAACACTTTATCAACCGTATCCCGTCCATCCAGATCTGCACTTACCTGCCCGTCGACGTGAACCCACGGACTATCCAATCCCTTCTCAGGTCGCGCCTGCATTTCATTCTTTTATTCAACTTGGTGCATACATTCGATATTATATCATGCCGAACTAATATTAGACACCCATTTTTGCAAATAACGACCACCAATAATGTCACTCTACATGCCGCTCTATAGAACCACAATTTGCTCCTAGCCACAAATTCAAACGAGCCTCCATTAGTTTGCATCATTAAGAGCTCTATTCGACCGACAACCTCAAGGAAGAGAGAAACTTCGCCTACCACGATTAGTTTCTTTTTGCAAATGTGTGAGTTTGCAACAATACGCTCAAGTAAATCCATTTTAAGGACACTGACGGCATTCACAATGATGGAGTGATTGTCAATTTAACATATGCAAATCAGTGCAAAGACTGCAATCACTGCAGAAAGAGAACGATTCGAAATGCATTAGCTAGATCCCGTTCACTGTGTTCCACAGTTACGGGAAGCAAATATTTTCCTTCGGTTCCCTCAGTTTTGCAGGCTATCCGAACCTAAATGTCACTACGGAGAACCTACAATAGCAAAAGGTGTAGACGGAGCTATTGGTGTGTGCTCCGAATTATCAAGTTTCGTTACTCTTTCCCTGCAAATTACGTTTAGCATCCCTGTTCTCGGGGGACGAGGAAGGCAATATACAATTATTTCCTGCTACTTATAGCAATATGAAGCGATACTTAAATTCACCACAGCGCATCATTAATAAAATTACTGGTTAAATAATGGTTTATACAAAGGAAACCCCATTAGAATTTACAATTTTCTATGAAAAAGGCAGGGACACTGCAAAACAATGTGCTAGGAAGAAATGAACAAAATGCTAAGCTATCCAACTGACCTTTACTCTGCTGCTTCTTTCTAATTTAGCGCTTGGTGAGTTGAACAGTTCATATGGGATGTAGTTCAAACAGTCGTAAACGTAAAACCATGCGCGCAGGATCCAGATTATCACTCGAATCCATAACGGTGATGTTCCCTGAAATCACGCAAATATATCGAGAAAACAAGCATCATTCATATGTAGAGAAGAAGCTTTCTCGTGTATCTGCAAACCGGAAATAGCAACATCATGTCTGGCATCGAAGAAAGTTCTTCCTTGTTATCGGATGGATACTGAGGATGGCTGAAAAATTTTCCCATCTTGAAGACACTGTTGCTTTTTAAGGACGATAATTTTTAAATGGGAAACACTCTAATGCGACAAGAAGATTAGCGAGCACTTGGCGAAATTCAGTGGGGCAATATCAATCCCAACTGAGTCCTCCAGTGGTAAATGTTGGCACCGACTTACTTCTCCCCGATGATTGGAATAAGATCGAGGTTCACAAGAAAACGCAAAAGAATAGGAGGAGAGAAAAATGACCATAAAAGGCTGACGGGTATCTTAAAAAAGGTTGGGAGATTGTGGAAGAGGAAGAGAAAGAGTGAGAAGATTGCAAAATAGTGTGAAAGTAGAAGAGAGTGAAGGAGGCACGGGGATGAGCAGGAAATGCATCGAGAGCATTAGAAAGCAACTGGAAAAACACGGCACAGATTGCTGAAAAAAAGATTAAGCTGAGAAATGTGGCAAGGAGGAAGTAAATGTCGTGGAAAATATAAGAAGCAAGTCCGGGAGAGTTGGAAAGAATAGAAAGGATACTGAAGGAGCGGTATAACAGAAGAAAGAACTCGAGAAATTCGGGAACGAACGAAAGAGTAACGCAAAACAAAGGCTGGGGGCATGGAAAATGTTGATGAAACGTGCAGCGAAGTAGGATGAAATAGAGGACATGGCGGGAAAGCAGTGAATTTCACGGCAAGCTGAGAACAATCGGGCAACCAATGAGATAAGAAAAAAGATGAAAAAATGTTAGAAAGCAGTGAAAAAACAGTGGAAATATGAGGCAAAGTGAAATGACGCCAGAGAGGCACGTGACGACCGAATGATTTATTTACTTGTTTCAATATCGAGAGGTGTGGAAACATAAAAAAGCAGGTGAGCGTCAACAGCAACGAAGACCAAAACGTCCATAAAGCAAGCAGTGAGGCAGGGAAAGTCAGATGATTCGCGACTCTACTAGATGACGCATAAATCCTTCGGTTTGTAGCCTGTGTGTGACCACCATTTCATTCACTCTCCTGTCTTGTGGAAATGTGACTTGCACTTCACGACTCGACTTCCGCTTGGGTTGCACTCCCCTTCCCCCAACTATCGCATATCTCCGACATCTTTATTGTTTTGGATGATCTCCTTCCACGACCAGGAATCGGCAAACAGGAAGTCAACAGCGGCTATTTTGCAATAAGTTGTTCATATACACAGAGCAAATAAGTGACGGCGATACGTTCTAAAAGAATTAGTTGCTCGCTCAAGCGGTCACTTGCCCTATTCCATAAAGTGGTACAAAAGCAACTTCCATATAATGCGTGCATAAATTTCAGTGGTTAAACAACCTCGATCGGAGAAGTTTTATGCAGAGAAACATGAACTTGTGGGAAGTGCGCACATTTGAACAACTGCAAACAACGGATAAGCAAAAATACCTCCACAATTTTTTCGATACTTTTCTTTTGTTTATCAACACTGTTCCAGAAGACATCACGACGTGTCCTCGACTCCCTCGGCATATCTGCTGAGAAATACAGCGACAGAACAGCAACTCCGTATACGCTCAATCGAGTCTTTCGGCAATAGGTGCTGCAGTTAAACACACATTAAGAAACGGGAACGTTTATCGGGTCCGTATAAGCACGAATGAGCGCGAAACACGAATAAATAGTGGGCAGAAATCGTGTGAGACAACTTTTAGATAACTGAAGTCCTCTCAGGAGTGGATTTAATCAGTTTTATTCATCCCCTACGAATGTCGTTGAGAGGCAGACGGAAAACTTTGACAAAATATCCTCAGAGACGGCACCGAAAACACGTGAAAATGAAACGCTCAGAAATATAGCACTGCTGGCAATCTTTACTCAACGAACAGAAAGTATGATACGACCAAATCCACAGCAAAACATTTCAACAAATCTGGGCAAATCCGTTTGCGATGAGGTGCCCAACAGCTGGATTAAAATTCACATAATTAAGTCATTCAACTAGCCACCACTCACCGGTAAGTCCACCCATCACTCCAACTATCGTCCAGTTAAGCCTAACCTCAAGTACAATTAATATGCAAGCAATGCTTAGCTCACACACAGGCAACTGATTCCTGATCTTACTGATGTGTCCCGGAATCAGCTTTCGCATATGTTGCACTCTTATATTACGAGTAAAATTTCAATAGTAGCATATAGGTTGTAGCGCCCACTAAGGGTCATCCCAAATATCGTGATCTAATAGGATAAGACCACAGATGTACCACAGAACCACAGATCCTAGAAATATCCAGGTAACATCGCTGCACACTCCGGGGATTAAAATGACCGAAATAGTTCTAGAGTCTCGCAATATCCCCAATTTTCTGATTCTGCAAGAAACAAACATGCAACGAAAAATATTCCCACAATTGCATCTATGCAAGCGTTCAAAACTTCTAATTTTTATGAATATATGAAACGACTGAATTAATTGAGAAACTGTAAAACAGCAATGAATTCAGTTTGTTTCATTAGCAATATCATTAGTAGTAAAGAGAGTAGGATTTTGATACACGTAGTGAACATAGCTATCGACGCTGTGCGTACATGTAAACAACGCCATCTGCAGAAGACTCAAAGAGAGAGAAAGCGCAGTGAACAACCGGTAAAGCCAACCATCGGCCGCTTACTCTACTGCCCTCTTCGAAACAAAACAAGCACCCGCTGTGCAAGGCGACGACACAGATCACACCACTAACTAGTTTAATAGCGCCGTATTTATAGGCGGAGGGCATTTTCACCCGCTATGCGTCACAACACTTTTCTTCTATTCCCGACGATCAACATTCGAAGTGACCTTTGATCTTAGACAACTTCAACAGCATCCGTCTTCATCTTCCAGTTAATCAGCTATGACCACCACTGCTAAAAAGCTATGTAAAGCTAGACGCAATACATCAAACTCCGCCAAACATCGTGCACTTACTTGAAGTCTTGTTCTCTGCTTAGTCTGCTTTTTGTGAGAGGGGTGAAATTTGGGTCTAACAGATGACTCGATCGAAAAGACGTTTGATGACCGCTACCTCCTTTTGAAGCTTAAAATCAAGCAGAGCCTCTCTCAAATAACGAATATGTTGCAGTTAAATTGCGAGTCGCTGGCAGCATTATAGTTTCGTGCGCCTAAGGTTCTTCCACTCACAGATTATATATGCAGTAAGTAGTACACGTCAGTTAAAAAATGTTGGTGGAATGTAGGAATCGAAAACACTGAAAGGTGC
This sequence comes from Parascaris univalens, assembly GCA_037576465.1. Lineage (NCBI taxonomy): Eukaryota > Metazoa > Nematoda > Chromadorea > Rhabditida > Ascarididae > Parascaris > Parascaris univalens. Next base: position 12,538,322 of record CM075173.1, read on the forward strand.
ACATTTCTTCTTCCGCTTTTCTCTTTGGTAATTTCGGATGCGACGTCTAATAACTTGCTGCGTGAAATTTTTATCCCACTGCATGGTCAAATTGGCCCACGATCACTCCACTGAATCTCCTTATATGCACGTGAATTATGAGCATTACTGCACGAAAACGGCACACCGTTATGAACTGATTCGAGACCATTCTAAGCGGAAAGTCTTCATGCCACGATTTCTTTTCCCACTGGAGCCTTACGCCAACTCGAGCAAGTATATTCCTTCTTACAAACCCCACTGCTGTTCCTAGCTATTTCGCGATCAGCTCCAGCAGAAATGTTTTTTGCGGCCCTATCGAGAATTGCACGCTACCAAGATTTTAAGTTGGTGCCCTATGGCAGTGCAGTGCCTGCTGGGAATTTCAAAGTGCACTAATTTTAATGAACATGAGTTCAAAGTGCATCTTCGATCAAATACACCGTTATCGAACTTATTAAGACTCAATACACGAGTTCAAGTATATTAATAGTCACCCAGCGCTAAATTATATATTTTTTACTCCTTTCCAAGTTTAGAAGGGAAATAAGAAGCAAAGTTAGCTGAAAAGGCGAGCGGCAATCATATTAATCAAACAGAACTGTCTAGAAGCTGTTAAAAGCAGGCTGGCTGGTAACCATACAGAATCGAGCTGTTGCGGAAATACGCTAGAGGAGATGCGCTTTATACAACCATAATTGCTGACCGACCGGTTTAGCAAGCTGAATGAAAATAAAAATAGATTGTATTCAATCCGGCTGAGATAAAACGCATGCAAATTTCGGCACCCGTTGATGTTTAGAGATCTTTTTGAAATTGCTGCATTCATGCGAAATGGTGCACAAAAAATTATCCGATGATGGCCGTTGCACTTAACAAATCTTCCAGTTAGCTTCGATGGTTGCCGTCTTGGAACTATCCGACATAAAGGCGGACGGACGGACAAATAGACACCTATATATGTCCCCACAAAGCAAATCGTTGTAATATTACTTTATCAACGTGAGTACCATTCATTCTTGGAAAAGCTTAAAATAATTGTTTTTTCGCGGGCAGAAAATTTTTGCGTTCAATTCGTGCACTAAAGAATAACCGAGCACGTCCTTGCGACACTGGCAAAGTCCGCTATTGGCTCAATGCGATTTCTATCCTATTTTCCTCATCACCACTCAATTCCCCGTACTGTTTCTTCGATAAAGCTGTCGAAGTTTATTCCCCTATTGTCTAATGACGTACTATTCAAGTGGGAATTTCTGGCAATTTCGATACAATCCTCCAATCGTTCATAGAGGATTGTCTGATGACCGTGTATGGCACATGACGAAGTATTATGGGAATCGACGAAGTACATGCGATGTTTCACCAATCGTTTGTTCCGTAGGAAAAGAAAGTATAAACTTGATCAAAATTTGGCTGAAATGATTCGACTTGATGAGTTTGAGGAATTATGAAGCAGTATAACTAACGCTTTTCGAGCTGATGCTGAGTGGTGTAGACCTCGATATTTTTATTGTTCGCTTAAAATCCCATCATTTTACTGTAAACATTTAGGTTTATATATACACGCACAAACCATTATGTGGTACCTGAACCGTCAACGAGTAATCGATCACTCATTAGCATCGCGGAGCGTAGGGGAACTCAATTTCTTGAAGCGACAGCACGATATTTGCAAAATTGGGAAAAGAATGAAGGAAAACGAAGCAAAAGATAAGGCAACACCAACTATAAACGTTTCGTCCTTAAATAAACGAATTTAAGCGGAGATTTTTGTCTAAAAGATAAAGATATGCACCTTCATTCAAATCCTTCCTTTCCCTCATCTTATCCTTCCTTTCATAGGAATATCGCAGTGTCCATAAATTGGGTTGGTGCTCATAAGAGCGATGAGAACATTGTGCCACCCACCCATCAGCGTACTCCCTCCACTTCTCCACTTGGTATACGAAGAAATCTCAGATAACACCGTCTACACAACATATGTCGTTCATTAGAACTACGTCAGCAAAGAAAATGCACCAAGATCATTTCAAAACGCTACATGATTCCCGTAAAATAGGACAGCGAAAAGCACTGTCATCTACGGCTGTTGAATGGAAGTCGTTTATAGCCGACAACCAGAAGCGCTTCTGTGGCCACCACAAACGATGGTTCACAAACTTGCAGCTTCCGAAATTTAGTGACCACTGAAATTCTCGATAGCCATTAGCGAAAACTCGAAAACTAATGAGTGTTCACTGCCAACCCGCAATGAATCAAAATGCAGTTTGATGGCACGTGTTGACGGCGATCGAAAATCAATGTCCACCAAGACAGCCTCTTCCGGCAGTTACCAAACTAAGAGGCCACACTGGCCATCGATTTTTCCCAGCCATCAAGAGCCCCAGAAAGTTACTGAATTCCAGCTAGCGGAGCACCGGTTGGAATCGGAATCTTCGATGATCGCCCATCGACACGTCGCTCAGCTGATATCTCCTCTGCGTCGAACTACTCGAAGAAAACTTTTGCCCATCATAAACGTCATAAATGTTCACCTTTTACCACGATAGTGAGTTATTAAGGGAAAATGAGACGGTGACAGCCATTCTCCACATTTATCAAAGTGCCATCCACAACAATTACGTTGTTTTCTCAAATATCCACATCGTACAATTACAAACTCTTTATGCATTTCTGATTGTTCAGATATCTATTCAGAAAGGACAAGCACGCTCCTCGCACAACGACCACATCACCTACGAATTAATGGAAGTAGCTCGTTGAGACTCACAACAGAACGCACCACAAACTGCTTCTCCTGCGTTCCACACTCACTTCCCACTGAATCACAATGTCCGTTCATTGCACTGCGAAGCGAAATATGTAATTCTGCGTCCCGGAATTGACCATTCTTTTATTAATATTTGATGAGCTATACGTTGGCGCACTTTCTGCGAATTCCATAACGAGAAGTAGGATATGAATTTGCAACAAGTTTTGGCCTGCCCCCTCCGCTCCCTCTCCCTCGATGAGAAATACAACATCGCCACATCCCTATTCCAACGTGTAATTTCCGCCGTTTTCTCCTTCTAGTCGGTCTCATTTAACATGTTTCACTTCGAAGATCAAACTCCAAAATGCTAACGCACTTTACGGTCACACTCAACTTTACCTACACTGTGCCGAAAAAACTTATCGCATCTATATTAGCTATTTGTAAACGATTACCAAAACGTCCTCAACCTCAAAATATGCGGCATATGGATAGCTCTCCAGTGAGACAACGATGACGAAACTAACCTCATATATCGAACTGAAATCCAACATTGTCGCCTCATCATTCCCTCATTAGCAAAGCAACCTTCCTTCCATCCCTCCGTTCCTTTCATCCTCCTTATAATCTTCATAGCTAGCTTAACACATAATAGCGTCTCTACTGCATAACAATACAATTCGCTGGGAACAAAGGAAAAGGATACATCAAGCTCATCTATATTAAACAACTATTCTCCTGTGGAGCTAGAAGATGGCCACTGAAGCAATACTATCTGAAACACTAGTCGAACTGCTCGAGTGGCAGTACTGTTGTAGGAAGAGGCTGGGTATCCAGTATTGGATCGTATCAGTTGGCTGGTCATCCACCCATGCGATTCCTTCTTTCACTAGATGCTCTAACACTGCTTCTGCACGTCGTTCATCCCAACGTAAACGATCCATTATCAATTCCTGCAACAGCACAGCACTCAAATTTCCTCAACAGGCTTATTTGTAGAACTACCGCTATTTTAAATGAATTATAAATAACGACTCTCATATATCGATGAATCATATAATTCATGTATGACTCATCGATATATGAAATAGACGATGGAGGTCGACAACACAAACATGGATTCGCCTAGTCAATTCGTAGGAAAATGCGGTCCTAAAAGTACTTCGGGGTGCCAAAGTCTGACTCTTTTTAAGTTCGCCAGTGCAACTAAGACAAAGAACTGCTTCCTAGGCAAGAAAAGAATGTTGCACGATTTAATCATAAAGCACTGAAATGTGGGTGGAAGCAAAAAAGTGCTTCCCTCACAAAATCAACTGCGAACGTTCAGATATCGACTTTCACATTCCTCAGAACTTTCATAAGATATTTCAACATTACAGACACTTTAAGCCTAATATTCAGTTCGCTGCAAATGCAATTCGACGAATAGCTGCTGCATTCTCGTCACGCCGTTGGCGGAGAGCGGATTCCAGCTCGCGGTTCACCAATGCCTTCTGATAGCGCTTCCACTAAGACTGTCCTCCCCAATTCACTCACCCAGTAACCATGTTAATTTTCAAGAAAGAAAACGCCAAAAGTTGTGGAAGTGAAATGGGTTGGCAAGTGACGAATTTTCTCATATCTTTACCCAAAGTAACGGCGCGCACCAATAAAACTGTGACCCTAATATTGAAGTGCTAGGTCAAGCTACAATGCCAGCCGAGTGTCGTGTGTGGCATTTGCTTAAACAGTACACTTTGCCTGAATCAAGACAATTAACAAAAATGAGAAGCTGCGAGTGCATTTACTTTGCAGAAACATTTTCGAAACTACGAAATATTTCTGAGACCGTCATGAAGGAATAAGGAATCCAATGGCGACTGGTAAGAGCAAAAAATAGCATCTCCGACTTGCTATTTTTGAAAACAAACAAAAAAACCTTGGTGACGTAGGCGGCATCCTCCGCCAACTGCAACACACGCGAATCATCCATGTTTAATTCACCAGGCACGCTTTGCACCAAAAAGCGGCCACTCCCTAACGCAATCAGTTCGAAACCGTTTCCCAACACCTTCAGCTTGTCCACCGCTCGAATTATATCGTCACTGGAAAATATATAAATGTAAAGCATCAGCCACACTTCTTGCCAACATCAGCCATATCAAATGTAGGCGAAGACAGTAACAGTAAAAGCCGCAGCTCGAAAAATGCAAAAACTCGTCTCCTCGTGTGTTTCCTTCTAATGCGCAACCCTTTAACTAACGGATATCTGGCGTGTTTCCTGAGTTTTCAAAAAGCAATATAAATTATAAGGGTATCCGGAAAATGAAGATCGGCAGCCGAGCAGACGAATTTCAATGACTGCTTAAATCTACCAGAAATTATGAAAAAAATTTGGCTCATTGCCCATTTTCATTTTTCTTCGAAAACGCATCACAGCTTTTTATCTAGCTCCGATTTTTCCACATCAGCGATAATTACCTTGTGTTTTCAATGATTTAGTTCGCAATAATGCGTCGTCGTATTTCTGGCATACTGAGTGGAAGAAATATACTCTTTGAAGTGAAGCAATATGAAGAAAATATTAAAAAATTAACTGAAAATGGAAAAATTCTCGTTTTTTGGATCAGCTTGATGAGTCACCGAAGTTAAAAACTTTTTGCGCTTGATCGAGGAAAAAACAGAAACCTATCAACTGTCAAACTCCTTAGAATTGGATCCTGCAAACTTCCTTCGGCTTTGTTCAAAAGTGATGGCAGTGTTCCGAAAGTATGAGCGTCTGTAAGTAACTCCTTACAATCTAACTCTATGGCCCACGACTATTGCAGCATCATAACAAAGGTGGTAAACTGGAATTTCCGGGAACAATTCAACTTCCAAATTCTGAGTAGAATTCGAAAGGAAATACCTTTCATCTGCAATAGACTACGAAATATCAAGCTATTTTTTAAAAATATTTGAGCGGTAAATAAAGAATCGCCGAAAAAAAAAACTAAACAATGATGTAACGACCGACTGGCGTTGAAACACTGCTTTTACGTTTTCTTATAAAACGAACTGCTTTAAGAATCTGAAGGCAAAAGTTCGCTTTTGCCCCGAAATGAAGTGTCCCAATTTAAAAGGCATACACGAAAACTTTATATTAATGAATATTCAGGTGCAAGAGCGCTCGAAGAAACATGCACCCTTACTTTGCTCAGTATGAAGGAGGGTAACTGATACAAGAATTACAGTTGCGAATATAACAGGCTCCTGATGCAACAAGTCCCAAAATGCTTCTACTCAAGTCACTGAGGATTTATATACGAAAGACATTTCAGATAGGCCTTGAAAAAATACACAGTGGAACAAGAACGAAGAGAAAAATTGGCTCGATGATGCATATTACGGTCATGAGAGAGGGAGGTTTGAGTACTCTATTTAATCTCATCGCCTTCGTGTCTTCGACGTTGTGAAGATTCTGAAGCAATAACAGCAAGCATACTCTTGCTGTTATTCGCAGTCTGCATAAAAAATCTACATACAACGGCGGCTGAATTACGGGGAAACCATACGCGGCCAAAAATTTCATCGACCACTACGCAATTAGTAACGAAGTGGACTGCTGCAAGTCATTCCGTAGAAAGCCGATTTCATTCAGAATTTTTCTTAAAGAAGGGCTTCTGATTCGCACTTCCAAGTGCGGAACCATACACGATAACAGATAGTATGGTTTTCATCAGCAAAAAATAACCAATACTGTGCCGCCATACGTCTCTCAGGTGAAAACTCCTGCGGAATAATGCAGCGAACATTTTAACTACGGTGGTATGATGATAGATGAGTTAGCCCAATATACTCCCGTTCCGCTGCGCGGTGATTTCACCTTCTGCAATGTCAAGGAAACTCTTCAGCTGATGAAAGCAACAGGTCACACATCTCTTCAGCCTCGTGAGCATATGGATGATTGGAAAATATGTAAATGATAAGAAGGAAATTGGAAGTAAGAGGCCATAAGAGTGGATGGGTAAGCAACCCACTGATGGAAATTGCGCGGTCAGAATCAAATGAGACAAATAGTCAGTTCTTTAGGTGGATTCAGAAATACTGATGTTGTGTATCGATATTTTATCGACGCTGTCTTCACGGATGCGCAGTTGAGACTCGACGAAGTGCAAACGCACAACGTTACCATTTATGCATGAACGATGGAAAAATTTGTTTCGAGAGGAGATGCTAATGAGCGTTTGGGATGATTGACAAAAGATCGCTGAACATTGGCATACAACGACGAATTCAAATATATCAAAGCTTCCTTTAAAGGACTGACTCATACACATTAGGAGGTTATTTCTGCCAGATTTTACAAACTGCCAAAAGTCACGGTTAGCTGCACCGCGCTAGACTAAACTTAGAAATCCTGCTTTCCAAAAGGATTATAATTCGGAAGGGTGTCTCAGAACTGAAGAAAGTGACTTCAAAGGAAGAAAAATTCAGCGAACGAGTGGTCAATGGGTAGTTGAAAGCCAAATCTCACGATAACTTTTGAAACAGTGCGTAAGGAGAAAACCATCGTGACATATGATCAAAGATGTCAACTTTGCAGCCGAATCTTACCAGCACAATGAAATCGATGCCGCATCGACATCGCAATGCAATTAAAAGAAACGGTCATTTTATCAAATATCACTATTGCTTGGTTTCGTTGAGCAAAATGTGTGACACATGTATTCGTCTTCGAAAATATCACATGAAATTATCCACTCAATCTGCTTTTGACTATTCGCCAAGATTATCCTCTTTCCCAACTCCCAAACCCTTTTTCCCCCACCCCATCAATACGGTTTGTTATTTAGAATTAAAAAATGTGGAGAAACTGATTGGACATAAACTTACAATAAGATCTCAAATGAGGCCACTTTCAGCTCCTCTCAAGTGGAGCCACCTTCAGCTCCAAAGCATTATAGCAACTGATATCTAATTTGAAAAAAATTGAGTGCACATTGTTCCCAAATACTTGTACATTAGAGCAAAGTCGGAACGATGGATGAACCAAACAACAGATTTAGTGGAAAAACGAAGAATTATGCACAGCCGACACTTTCTATGTCCCAGTACTTCCAAGCACACGCAACTCACGGAACGTACAATCGCTCGAAAGGAAAACTGGATTAGGATGGATCTTTATGTGGAAATTATGTCCAAAAAATTAGGTCGTCATAGCTCTCTTTATTGGTAACTTGGAACTGCTGAACAAAGACGCAAGTGAGCAGACGAGAATTCCCCATAGCATTCTTTAAAGAAACTAAGCGAAGCGAGAAAAACCAAAGATAAGACTAACGTAGAAATGGCCTCTCTCTTCGAGGTACTCCTCGAACGCATCAGTCGATTCCTTAATTCGTCAACCGTCATCACACCACCGTTTATATGATTCGTTGAGAGACACACCTCCACAATCTGCACCGCTAGCTCGTAGTAAAAATCTCCAACGCCAAGTTTTTCCGCCCAGAAGCCTTTACTTGCTGCAAATCGCATGAACCTCTTATCCACTCACCACCCACGTCAGAACTCGAGAGGATAACGAACTCTTTGTTGAAAATAGCTGCAACTCACAGGCACAGACCTCTATTCGAAAAGCGACTCACTTACACGATAGGATCCCAGTTGGCATCCCATAAGATATCATTTTCTCACTATGCTCTCCAAGAAGTAAAGCAGCACATAGAAAATAAAAAAGGAAGTAAAATACCAATGCAAATTGCAAATAATTAGAAAAATGGGTGAAAAAACAATGCGCTACCGCTTTAGGGATAATAATGAGGGGCAGAGCATAACCCTATTAGCTACTGAAATACAATGACCCACTCAAGTATTACTGAATTAAAAAACGTCAAGGCTAGCGAGGCACCGCTTAGACCTGCCTTTCGAAATTGGGGGCTTCGAAATACACGATAAAAATTACTGTGATGAAGGCTTCCCCCTTCGTTTGGGGTCCACAATGAAAAAACCCATCGCAGAGTCATCCTTTTACTTAAATTTTCACTCAAAGGGCAGCAGACGCCAAAGTAGATGAATATCGAAGCGTAAAAGTTGCTTACATGCGAGTGGATCGACACCAACGGATGCACACATATCCTGAAAGAGGCGTCGGAATTGGGAGTTTCTACGGATTTCGTCGCGATGTTTTTGTGTGAACTCTTCCAGTTTAGTCGTGAACACTGTCAATTGTTGAGAAAATTGATTGAGCTGCTCTCTGGCCAACTCCGAGCCTTTCGCTTGGAACTTTGCCTGAATGAATAACAAAGTTAAATGTCCCTCAGAAACAGTTAAGGAAAAAAGGAACAGTAAGGGGTGGAGGGGGACAAGGGACGATGGGGTGTTTGAGGAGAGGGATGAGGGAAAATACAGCAAAGCTAGAAAAACATGAGACTGTAAAAGAAAAGTTTAAGGCCTCTGCCAGACGTGACATAGACACTTGCGCGCTCGGATAAACACGTGTCATTCGCGCAGATGAGTGTTAAATTTATAGGGGGACACGAAGAACTCAATCACCTAAAACCTATCTGAGTTAAGTTAATTAAGTAATTGGTCTTGCCAGCTGTGATAGGACGACTACAAATACAAATATTCACTCGATGACCATAGCTTTTTCCAAAACTTACGATTTACAACAAAGAACGAATGAAAAAGATCAAAAAGAAGTGCCTGAATTTCTTTCTTCTGCTGAACCACTCCGACTCCAACACCTCTTCTCCGCGCAGCCATTAACAATTATACAAGTCCTGAAAAGAAGGAAATAAGTAGGCGAAGCAAAGTCGTGTCGGAGGTAAAACAAATGAGCAACAAAGAAGCAAACGAAGGGAAAAGCAACCTAGCCAGGTAGAAAATTCATGCGAGATTTTCCAGTCCCAGAGTGGTAATAAGTTGTTTCACAGTTGATGGATTAATTTGAAAGATGATAGAGGGAGACATCCTGCTGAGGGATAAAGACTTGCTGATATTTTACCCAACAATGTTACCGACTCCAGCTTCAATTTCCAGTAGAGAAACCACAAGCCAGCTAGATAGAGATAGAGACGCATATCTGCCAACTCGTATACAGATAGAAAACAGATAGAGACAAATGCAAATCTGCCAATGCATAAATCAACAATGAACAAAAGTGAACAACGCAACGACAATGATTAGTTTGCGATTCTCAAATACGAAAGACAATTAAGAAGAAAGAAAAGAGTGCAACTCGTTGTGAGGTGATTTAGAGTGGAGTGAGGGGAGCGATGTGAGAGGAACGACAAACTGCGCTATTCTTATGGAATACTGCAGTCTGAACAGCGGCACTGCCTTCACCGATGCTATCGAAGAGGACATTATTAATAAAGTGGGCGGACGACAGGAAGTCTCGAAAAATGGAGAGGCACGGATAACGGAAGACATGCTTCCCTCTACACAGGAATTTTTTCCCTCTCTTAGGAAATAGTGCAGACGACGGACGTCATGCAGGAATTCCCCTTTTTTTCATTCGCTCAACACAACACAAATTCTCATACGCGGGAAGAGGAAGGAGGTATCTTCTCGAGAATCTCGCCCTATTGCTTGCATGTTTCTCGCTCAGTGCCGCGTTCAAATACTCTCCCCTTTGATGTCTACACTTGAGTTCCCACTATCACAATAAATTTGTTAAATTCACTACTTGCACTCTCTTGTTACATACCCCATGAAAAATCTCCCCGCATGGATTGCGTGTCTCCCTCCTTTCTTCCCCCACCAACACATTCAGTGAATGCCGTGCACCTACCTTCACGCTGTGCAACTATTGACCAGTTTGGCTGCCAACAGAGTGAGTGCCAGAAATGGCCTTAATCCCACTAACCTGCAAACCACCGAAAGCACCAAATCAGGTGAAAACGTTATCTACCCATAAATCCGCCTAAACTAAGTCAAGGAAGCTATAACACTCTGAAAGAAACGCAACACACCTGAGGAAAAAAATTCCAGATAATAATGCTTCCATGATATCGTGATGACGCGACACTCAATGATTTCGCTCATACCGTGTCCCTACACTCGCTCCAGGAGTCGAATGTGAGAAAGGCCTCAAATTCTCCGAAATCTGTTCCCACGAGTGAACTAAAGGCTAAGGGCAGGGTCGTTGCTGTTGGCGAGGATCAGAATTTCGGCCTGAGGTCGTGGCGTGCTTGATATCGTTGGTGGTTGTTTCGCTTTGTTATGCGGCCTAGCATGAAGAACAATTTCAGCAGAGGCGTCACGTGATATTAGCCTGCTTGTGACCTGAATTCGTTTTACGCAACCCCTGTTACGCACATGAGTAATGTTGTCTTATTCTGTAGGGGATAATATCAACAGCCTGTCTAGGGCTTCGTTAGATTCACGCAAGGCTATCGATTCCACGAATTCAAACGGCGTTGACTTGCTGACTTTGTTCGACTGAACCTACTTAAGGTCATCGGCTGAGCTGTCCGGTAATATCTGCTGTGTGATTAAATCTTTGCCGATCGTGAATGACAACGAGACACTCGTTGATACTGTTTTGAAAAACCCTAGAATCTTTCCTTTGATAGTCGCCGATGAACTTATTAACTTCAATGTTTTCGAAGTGACGATGATCAGTAAAATCAGAGACATAGCCGCGTTTCTTCGGAATTTCGAATTTCGACTTGTTGCATCAACTGCGGAAACGACGACTCTATAAATGTCGGATGGCTGTGGGTTGTTTGGTGAACGTTGAAGACATTGCTGGGGAGTGCTCGGAGCTCGTCGACGCCTCTGCCGAACTCAAAAGCTCCTTAAACTTTAGGCTTGGTTAAAACGAGTAGAAAAGTTGGTCGATGAGTGCGAATACGTGGATTCGCATTCCCTTCAAAAACTTATGAGATATTTGATGGAGTGTTCCATTCTGAAACTGTATCAGCTTCAGCCAGGACGATAGGCATGCATCGAAGATACGGGCTGCTACGTATTCAGCCCCCCACATACCCGTGTAGAAAGCGAGGCTCCCCGTCTCCTTCCGATCTATTTGACTTTCCCCCCAGTTCATTTCTGAATCTCTGCATATTTCTTCTAATTTATTCCATTTCTGCAATAATTTTTCCCCTAACTTCTTTCAATCAGTAACACCCACATCACCGTATTTCCCAAGTTTCCCCCACTTTCGGCTATGCCGCAAGTTTAGTAGTAAAAACTAAAGGAAATGGACAAGTGGCAAAGGCGAAACTCACTTCAGTCGCCTAAACGATGCATATTTCACAGGAAGGATGGGGGTTCTGCAGTATCTATATAGTAGCGGTTACCAAAATGCTCGATAAGACTTACTTTTAGAATCATTCTTATCATGTCAAACTTAAACTTGTTGCCTGTGACACGTGAACGATAGGGGCATTCAAAAGACCATTCGAAAAAGTTTTTGTTAAAGCTATGTAAAGGATTTTCTCCTTAATAAGGTCTCCACATTTTCTGGCTAATTCCCACTCGTAAATGGCCCCAGCAGAAGTGCTATATGCTATTGCAGACAGCACATTTAACATCTTCATATTGCAACTGTAATTAATAGTATATACACTAATATTTCGGTTACCAGTACTTTCTCTACATGCTGTCAAAGTGTGTTGCATTCGATGATGTGCTTTCACTCGAATAAACGCCTGCATGGCGTAGAGTCGTCGCCGATGGAGCACACCAGATCAGTTTTGCTGTAAGAATGATGATATTTCGCTGAAGAGTGTGCTGTCCGACATGGAATGGGCGAATTAAAAGAAGTTAGTATGTCCGGACGGTTCACGTTACTTGGCATCAGAACCTTAATATGTATGAGAAACCCTCATTGATGGAGTCCTTTCCAAGCTTCGAACGGACGCAATCCTCAGTTTTCATCTGGTTCTTTCCAGCTTTGTTCATATCGATGACTGTTGGTATTAGCAATCAGCACTGGCAGTCCCCATGCCAAAAGATCTCCACTTCGCAGTGCTTGATTCGTAGTGAAATACTATCTTCTGTCATTTTCGTCACCTTTCCTCGAGTGAAATACATCCAATATCGGTGACTAAAGTGTTCCTCGACGATCGCGTATTAGACCGGAAATCGTCGTATAACAGTCTCATCTCTAAGCACTTTAAGGTTTTCCTTTTGTTCTCTCTACTTTAATGCATGACTGCACTTCGACGGCAGCCTATATTCCATGACTGTATATTGAGACAAATTGCTCGTTTCTGCTGTTTGCAGAGCGCTCAGTTCTCATCATCTACGAGGTGGATCAAGTGAACGATGATACACCCGCACATCTCACAATAAGACTGCCTTCCAGCTGCGAATATTCGAATGGATATTTTTCAAAAAGGTTTGTGGTCGATGTTGCACGAGCAGCTGTCAATGAATGTCATTCGCATAAACGCTTTATTATTATGTATTTTGGTTCGTGCGTTTCATCTCAGTAAAAGTTATATACGTCAATAAATTCAAATTTCACCTCTACGCTTCAATATCGGTGCGGTTCGTTGAAACCTCTATTGAACTGAAGACTCTTTGCCATAGATCGCAGTCCACAAAGCCGATGCATAACGCTGCTTTTGAGTCGCACAGAGACACTGAATTTTCACCGCTAAATTCTTTTAAACCCCCAATTGAAATTTTGGGATGGATTTTGTTCGTCGCCAGCCGGATTTTCACCTATATAAATTTTCTCATCTTTCGCTTAATTTTCCCGATGGAAATTTCCTCACGTCCACTAAATCTTCACCGTTCAAATTGGCTGATATGAAGGCGAAGCGATCTTCAACTCAATCGACTGTAAACGCATCGGAACCTCTGTCATCTCCGCGACTACACTGCTGCCTTAAGGACTATAGATCGCTAACTTTCTGACGACATGAATTAAATGAATTGGTTGAATGCCAACAACAGCGAGGAAAAACATCGCTCAAAGAGGTAATTTTCTTCTGAGTTGCATTACACTTTAGTGTATGACTGCATTTGTCACGCATTTCTATCAAAATGAAGAGGGGAAGTTCGTCAAGCCTTCGCTTGGAGCCCTGAAACAGTAGATCTGTGTGCCTCTCTTGTTCACTACCATCTACATTATTAATGCTTTCGAACAACTCTGCTTGGTGCGGATCATTTTGATTGATATATGCTTAGTTAAGACTCCTAACCATGTCTAGTGTGGGAGCAGAAGATAGCCACAATTTAGTGAGATTTTCAGGAAGTGGTGTTAATTAAGTAGCGGAAAAAACTGAAAAGAATTGAAATTTATGGGGACTTTGGAGCGAACTATGCGGCAAGTTGCCTTTGCCTAGCTATTTTTTACAATCGATTAAAACGCAAGTAGAACCCTTCGTCGAACTTTGTCGCTGTATCCGTAAACAACAGTTCCTTCCAACTTAATGGCTGTAAATTTCGCCCAAAACAGTGGAAAGAAAGTTTCCCTGGAAACTGGAAAAGGAACAGATGGAAGGGAGATGGGAACGCAGTAACGCTCGAATCGAAAACGACAGCAATAACCGTCAATCAGCGGCGTATGCCTTCACAAATATACGCTCTTAATATCGCATAGTGTCGAGACGATCTTGCAAGTGGAGAAGATTTGAAGCGTGAATTAGATGTCAGCAATAACATCACTAGGTTGAAGATGATCATTGCAAATTTGCCTTCACTTCAGTTTCCCAATCGGTTTCGACCGGTCCGAACTTCCACTCGACGGGTTGTCCATAATGGTTTGCATCGATATCAGTGGTGTTCCAACTGCGAAATATGACAATTCTTGTAATGCAATCGAAAATTCATATTTATGCTGACTCGACCTACATTCATACACGAATTCACTGCCACTTAGATTCAACCTATGCATATAAATTTCAAGGTGAAATTATAATACTATGTTGAAAATTAGCCCATTATGAACCCTCCAAAATTATTTTCTCCTCCATTCTGGTCAGCGTGGTCTGAAACATTATATACAAAAACAAATATATATATAGTTTTTGTAAAGTAGCTGAAAGACAAGAAGACTCTAAATTTTTGGAAAGCAATAACTTTAGAAATGGAACGCCTACCTGAAAACGGGAAGTGGATCGTAAGTGGGACCTCCCCACGCTCTGAATCGCAGTTTCTTGAATAGCGTATAGTTGGTACCCTGGAAAACAAATCAAGCTTTTAAGTGCCGGGTTTGAAGTGACTAATTTGTTATCACCAAAAATCAACATAATGTGTGGGGTTAGGTCGAAGCAGAAGCATTAAAAATGATAAATCCGAATGATTCGACGACTAGAAATATCTCCATGTGGATTTTAAAGAACCATGTTGTCGGTTCAGTGATTTGCGCCTGACTTTCCACTGAGTACGCTTTCCTACTAGGAAATTAAACCCCTAATAAATTTGTTGGAAACGTGATATATGTACGTATATATACAAACGCTGGCTTGAATTTGATGATCGCTGATGCGGGAGCTAAGAAATTTCGCAGATTAAAGCAGGTTACAAGATGAACTCTTCTGTCAACTTGCAAATTTATTCACTAAGTTCCGCAGTCGTTTTTCGACTTTTTCACGGAAAGCTTTTTCGGAGATGAAGAGCTGCGTCTAGGCATTTGCCGATTTTCGTTCTGATATTCGATTTTTCAAGCACGCTGCCTTCACGCGAACGGCGGACAAAGGCTGGGTGTTATGTGGCTTTGCTGGCCAACAGAACGTTAACGAGTTGATGAAGTCTATCGCCTTGAGAAAAGCGGATCCTTCGTTTTTCGAAGGTGGTGCGCGGAGGACGACGCCTACAGGATTCTATGTTTTGCAGAGGAGCACGTCATCGTCTGCAAAATAAAGGCTGAATAGAACATACTTTGAAATCAAGGCCTCCATGGTTTCGATGGCCCATCGCTTCGACCTCGTACGTGCCATTGGCTGGGTTTAAGTCGCCACGGGTCGAAATGCTTGCTTCCGCGCTATACGGAGGAACACATTTACAGCGACTGAATGGTTCATGTTGGTAGTCGTTGTACCTGAAGTGAATACCTCTATAGGATTACTGGTCTCACCATGTTGCTACAACGTATTTGCATAAGTTGAACATACTACCACAGCACACATATATAATTCAATAACTGTGAAAACAGCATTTTCGGTGACACTCTAATAAAGTGCTCACTGCTCAAAATTCAACATCTTACGCAATAAAGTTCACCCGCATTTGCTGAACAAAGCGTGGAACGAATTAAGATGTGGCGCAAATGATAGTTTGCGAGAATCCTAGTAACCAGAAAATGAACTGGAATGTTTCACTGACTTCTGCGTAGATCACGCATAAGTTTAGAACTCGAAAGCAAAGAAAATACATGATTACCTCATCAGTTCTTGCAATTGCTCAATATCGGTCACCTTCACGTGATCACGATCGAAGATTTTTGCCCGTGGGCAATTGCCCCATTTATACCAATCGTTCATTTTTGCTTGTTCAGCAAATCCACTCATTTCGCTAATTACTGTGAAATATGGAATATTGTAGCTGGGGAAATAGCTGTATTTCTTTACGAACCATGTCATATCTCGTGCGAGCACATAGCCCCTGAAATCAAAATGCAGCACTCTTGCAGTAGAACATATCTGACTATACAGTATTTGTTACCACCCCTTTTTCAGAAAATAACCAGTAGTTTACTTCGCATACTCCTCCATATTACCATTTTAACTTTATGAATGAAACTTCCATTCTCTGGAGACTTTACTGTTTACATTCAGCAATAATCGCTCGCTCGTTAAGTTGAAGGTGCCGATAGCAACAACCGATGTGAATAACAGCATTCTATCTTACTTTAATCCTTAGAATCTGCACCTAGATAATTAAGGTCAACAAAGGGTCTAAGAAGGAGGTAGAACGAGGGAGGGATCCACTCATTACAAACGTTTTACTCCGATGGAATCTGCTGCCACGAGCTTCGTTGTGCCTCTTATTAAAGGCGGATAGAGAGTCTCGTCGCATTTGCTGGACAAAAAGGTATATAGGAAGAAGAAGACGAGTGAAGGAAGTCATAATTCCGATGAGGTTTTCGCAGTTTCGATGACTTCAACAGTGTCTCCTGTTCTAAATGCGAATAGCCGCTGTCACCTCTAAATGAAAAGCGAGAAAGGCGATGTAAAGCAAATCTTAGAAGGAAAACACAAACAAATAGACCGTCTGAAAAATATCATTTTTTATTTTCGTGAGAATAGGAGCAAGAAAGAATATGCGATCTTATCTCGGATTAACTGTGCGAAAACCAATCCGTAACAATAATGCGGAATCGGTTCTTTCCTAACATGGGAGTTGAAAAAACGTGTAAGGCGAAAAGAAGTACCGACATCTTATGGGCATGATCTTAAAGCGAATATCAGTGCGTTGAGTTTGCCCGAAAAGAACATATAATACTCATTAACTGCTGAGAATAAATACGCATCTTTTTCTTGCATTAAAGATATTTGAATGGCAATGGATTCATTTGCATCCGATCAGCGGTTGAAGAAGGAAAATCTCTATCCCAAAACCTTACCATGAAACCACTCATTCAACAGCCAGTGCGGCAAAGACTCTAATATTTGATTCACTTTCAGTGAGGCGCAGCATAGTAAATTACGAACCTCCGAAAGCCCGAACTCCCTCTGCAGAAGAAAAAGACTAAGGATCTCAGAATTATACGAGAAATGGTTGTATTTGCAACATGGATCGCATGCTTTGATGATAGCCGTTAAAACAAAACATACGGAACTTGTTCAAGAACCCAAAGAAGGTCTTTCGGTGGTGTCTCTTTGCGTGGCTCGAAAGCTTTGAAGTCGACGATCACCCATTGATTGTTATATGTGCCTGAGTTGTAACGTGAAAATATTTTCGACCAAGTTTTTCCATCCCTTCAATATGACTTTCTTGACGAAAATGAGAGAAAAATTGCACAAGCTATAATGGGGTTTGGGAGAGTGACAGTTTGCGCTTTCTTTAATAAAGTGAACCAAAACAAATTCTAAGGTGAAAAAACGCAACAACCATGTGAAATAATGTTTTGAAATTAGATTTCACCTTGATGCACAAAGAAAGAGGACCGCGAAGCCAATTGCTCACGGAAGCCAATGCCTTTACACTGCCCAACTACGATAGTTCACACGTATAAAGGAAGATGGATTCATTGAACTGGTGGAAGTTATACACACTGATGAGGAAAGACGTAGTTAGTGGGTTCAGTCGTTCGCTTTTTGCCACCATATCGAAAAAACATTTTGAAAACTTTGAAATGATCTGCCACGTAAACCTCTCCCATCGATAGGAAGGACTTTTCTTCAAGCTGAAATGAACGTTTTTAGCGAAAACACTCCAAAACTTCAAGAAATGCGCTCACCATCAGAGGACAACGTACAATCACCATTGTCCACATTGTTTTACTTCTCATTCGGATCGATAATTGCTATGCATCTATATGCGTATTGCCCTTCTTATCCTAATTTGATGGGAATTTTTTGCTGCACCTTGAAGTGTAACATTTTTTCCTCGACCATATCTTCTCACTTATGGGCTGCAACGTGACGGTAATACAACGCCAAAGTAAGTTTCACTTTATATAAATCTAAATCAGTCAAATTCTTTTTGCGATGGTCTTTGAAATGTTTCTTTTCAAGAAATAAATTATTGTACAATTACAACAAACAGCTTTTAATGAGATCTGTTTGCAAATCTGGTCTGGTTTAGTATCTTCTTGTCTAAGATATTTTTCAGAGAGAAAAACTGGAAGCGCTTTCATGACGGAGATTTTCTTCGCAAGTTGAGCAAATTGATCTCTCGAAGCAAACAAGTTTTTTTTATGAACGCCTGCGTACTCCTCTCTCTCTCTACTTCCTTTCTTCCTCCTATCTTTCTGAATTCCCCCTTCCTTCCCACCCTCAAGACAAATTGATAAAACCGCTACATCGCTCCCGATAACCTGAGAGGTACCATTGCGACTGCATATATGTATAAATATCAGCTTATTTGCAACGCGTCTAAGGGAGTCAGAAAAGCACTGCAGCAGTCCAAACTCGAAGAGATGCTCGCTCATAAGCATTTTGCGCACGTGAGTGGAGCAATGAACGGATTAAATCGGCCTTCGTCGTTGCCAATGCGAAGCAAAAAAGGTGAATGGAGGCATCTCTGCACGCACTAACAACGGAAGCTCATTTCATCGAGCAGCGTGACATTTCTCACCCGGCGAGAGTGTTGGCAACGGAACTCCGAACCCAACAGTGAAGCTGTCCAATCGGTTTGATGAAAGTATCCGTATAAAGAGTTTTATTATATATAGCGAAAGTCGTCTCCAATGCTGCCTGCAGATTTCTGCTTGAAACATTGCTGCATTCTGTGGGTAATCAGTGTTCTTCTCTCTAGGAAAAATAATAGTTGTACGGGTAAGAAATGAGTGTTAAAATTGCACCAGAGCCCGAACAGCAAATAATAATCTTCCATGGATTCAGAAAATTTCAGCAACGAAGAGGCGATGACAAATCAATCAATGAGAGATCAACGGAACTAGCATATTCACTCTCAAGGAAACAAGTCTTCTTAATTAGGCAAATACCTCTTGAGCGACACCATATATGAATCTCTCAAATCTGCTGTACTTTGCAGTTTTGAACAGCAGATTTTTTTTCGACTCCTGTGTTTGAAGCTCACATAAATTTTTTTGAGCTTTCCGTTTCGCTCTGGATAATATCTGTAAACCTCAGAAAACTCCATGAACTTTCACAAGCTGGCGTGCAAGAAAAGTTTTTTTAACCACTTCATTCGACGATTAAAATTCAGGGGTAAAGATTGAACATTTTGAGTTGTTTTCCATTAATGAGTATAGTTTTTCATGTGCAGTGATGTGGGTTTCCAGCCAAATGTTGGCTATAAAGTGATGTCCACAGCAAGATCAGCACGAGATGTGCTCTAGAAATTCCGATCACCAACACCGACTAGCAAATAATGAAAAGGCAGTAATGCATCCATTTTTCAGCAGAAACGATCATTCACAGCGCCAACAAAAGAATAAGTTTTTCGCATTTCTACACCTGTAAACGACATAAACGCATTATTTTCTACGTCTAGCACCCTTTCATGTAATCTTAACTCAGAAGCCTTAAATTAGAGTGGTATATAATGGCGAATATAATGTAGACCACTGCTTCATACTCCACTTTTCTCGACGATTCATCAACTTCGACGAAAATTGCAAGCGTTTAACAGAGCGAACAAAAAATCGTAGATATCTGCACTAGTCTGCCTATAAAATTTTATTTTTTAGGCAGAATTTTCATCAATGTAGAACTAATTGAACATCAATACATTAATCAGCATGTTTCATTATTTTTCAGTGAACTATGAAACCGTCTGGTTAGGGAAACGATGAGCGAAAATTGCACCCGCTATCTCCTCCAGTACCTTCCTCCACTCATATCAGTCTGATTACAGATGAAATGTGACTAATCAACCATAAAATCTAGGGAAATTTAAAAGCAAATCTGAGTGTTCTAAAGTAGTTTGAAGAACAGTGATTCACTTCAAGTGCAGAATATCTCATCATGAAGCACATGCTGGTGATGTGCCATCTGTCATGGACAGTGGTGCATGCAAATCATCGCAACATAACGCGCCGACCTTCACTGATCCAACTCTTACATTTTCTAGCAATTTTGCATTCTTGGATCTTTTGAGCGGAAAAGCGCATAAAATGCATGTCGCGCTAACCTTCTTAGACCACTTACTCAGCAAGTCGCCTGACAAATGACCAAGAACCGTCGCTCTTGCAACATACGGCCATTCGCTTAAATAGTAGCTGTAATCTTAGAATTGAGATTAAAACTTACAAGACCAGCACTTGTGAGAACAAAGTCATCAGCAGATGAGATTCCTGCCGGATATCCGGAAAATGACAGTGCGTAGCCGGGAGCACGCTTCCGATCTGTAATGCGGAAATATTTCGCATGAATGAAAGCTCACTTCAGCAATGGGAATACCGAAAATCAACACTCCATTTAGCTCATCAATTTTTTTTGGGGGGAGCTCCTGGGGAATGAATCGGGTGGAGATAAGAAATGACCAGGTGCATTTGAGAGAAAATGGAGGTTCGCATATAAATCGCAAAAAGTAGCAACTAGCAACAAGTTCGCCTTTCTGATTTCGGTCAACAGCTTATTCGGCCCTCAGAAATCGTCCTGCTTTACAGATGGTGGTCAAATGAGTTCAAATTCTATGGCTGAAGCTCACAGTCGTGGGTCGGAAGTCGCTCTGTTGAACGATATATGCTGTGTAAAGAAAAGGAAGAGTAGTGGATATCTTTATTGCGTAGGTGGGATTTCTCGACGGCAGATGTGGTACAGTTTTATGGTTAAAAACATGGAGGGCAATTGCTTGTAGCTTTAAAATAAACAGCAATCATGCTAAAGGGAATATGAGAGCGCACTTTCCCAGTGGATAAAGTACGCACTTGTACACAACTCTGCTAAACTGGAATTTACCTCCCAATCATGGAGACGGCGTGGTTGAAGGGAGGGCAGGTGAGTGGGAAAGAGGAGGTGGCAATGACTTCCCGACATCCTTCTTCCCCTACACAATAAATACTATCGAGAACCTGTGGCCGCTAATGATCTAAAGTTCAAACTTTGAATACCGAAACCTCATAAAAAGGTGTCCGCTTGCCCAACCATTTGCTATTCAGTAAGGCCTCCTTTACGCTCCTTCTGAAAAACTTTCCTGATTTAGAATAAAACAGATGACACACGTCTCTACAGTCGAGAGCTTCTTAGGTAACGATTACCAGGGCATCAAGGGATTGCCCGTTTTGATGCCGGAAAATACTTCGAAAAACTGCACTTCGCACTTATAATCAGGTGGCCCAATCAGGGAGTGGGATTTAAAGAAAAGTAAAAACGATTCAGCAACCAAAGCACAGCATATTAAAAGCATCCAAAATCTAGCACAGGATCAGCAGTGAATAAATAAACAAATAAATAATAAGCAGTAGGAGATAATTAACGTAAAACATCGTCACTGCAGTAAACTATTTTGGGAGAGAAATTCGAGTTAGCAAGAGGTCGTTTAGGCACAAAAATTTCTATCCTCCTAAATTGAACCATCACTCTTTGACGGAAATTTTCGAGGACACTCCCGATTATTGACCTATGAGTTTAACTTTTCCTTCTTCCTTCTCAAAAAAGCATTTTATAAATGAAATATCTTCTATTAATCACAACTCATATTGTGCGATAATATCAGAAGTGTTCAAAATAGGATCCGCTAACCATAACCAAATTTGTAAAGTTTTAGCACTCGATTCATCGTGTTATATCCTGACATGGCCACGTGCGAAAAGAATAAATCTTTATTGCCGGGTGCAATTTTTGCAAATCCACTGCAGTGTCCGGAATTGGCAACATCTCCCGGATCGGGCTGTTTGTCGAAAAATTTTGCCAAATCGAAAAGATCACCGTAAAGTTGGATCATGCTGTAAAACTACATTTTTAATTTACTAGTACCTTAAAAGAGTATTTGTGTTTTAGTATGAAATTCTTTTATGAATAAATTTGCAGCGATCATCCAGACAGGAAAAAAATGCTGCTGATTCAATGGTGAACGCAACTCGATCCCCTTACAATTAAGCAAAATCCAATTATTTAATGAACGCACTAAGTGAATGCACGCTTCCAATTAGGAAAGTAAACGCAGTATATTGCTATCCGTGTAACTTTTCGTTCGTAAAACACTTTGCCGGCATAATACATTATAAGTCTTTAAATTTCACCGTTACAAAAGATAAAAATCGGTGCATTCACGCAAACATCAGGAAGCGAGGGAATTACACACGAGCTTGGAATGCCTATAAGTGTAGCTTTTTTACAAGAATAGGTTAGAAAATTCTTTCCCTATAAATTTTCCCTTATCAGCCTGATATTTCTCAGTTTCATAACGACTTGCACTCATCTTCAAGTATGTAACATTCCCGTTGAGCATATCACGTCGAGATTGATTTCTTTTAGGTGAGAACTTTTTCGCGAACTCACTATTAGCAACTCCAACACAAGCGAAAAGCACTTACTAAATGGGCGTGATGTCGAAGAGTACAGCTGGCCTGTACCACTTTGGAGATTTTTTTGAATAACCGTGCCAGATTCCTGTGACTTGTGTGAATGAAAGGTTCACCTGTAAGGAGCATAAAATTACACTGCTGAAACACCATTAAAAATTATATGCTACGCGATATCTCCGTATAAATGTAGCCTCATTGTTCGAAATAATAAAATAAAACCATAAACGTCACTATGAAATATTTTAACTTCACAGCCGGCTGTGATTTCTTGAAGTACGTGGTTTCTTATTCCCTACTGGAAGGTTTTTTATTCCTCACTGGAAGTGAACCCAGTTCTTCCGGTAAAATTTCACCAGCTTACTCCAAGTTTTCGCTAACGAATTGAAGTAAATGCTATAAGCGATGCGAGGTGCTTGTAGACGATGGAGATCATCCGAACAGATCAATGCATTCCTTCTTCTATGTATTTTTATGTTTTTTTTTGCAAATGTGCATTCAAAAAGTGAATTACCGTCATACCACGTCAATGCGTAGGAGTTTATATAAATCCATCTGTGCTCTGTTTGTCGGAGTGAGAGTTTCAACTCCGGAAGCAGCTACATAACTGAGTAATTTCACTCTACACCAACGATGAATCCCAATCCATTAGCTACCAAGTTGATCTATCACAATCTATCACACTGGGACCAGCTATATGCCATTGAATGACTGGAAACTCACATGTGAGAGCATTCTGCACCATAGCAGAGTGACGTTAAGTGGGCGAAATCTACGTTTTTTGACTTTTAGTAGAAAGAACTGATGAGGTAGTGAAGGCGTCTAAAGTGCATTTTATGCTCATTTCCCAATCCTCAACAGCCTATGTAATTCATTGGTTTGATAAGTGGATTTGTAGAAGCGCTTATCGCATCAGCTTCTTTGCACGCTCCCCTGTTCGTTTTTCATGCGATCTTTGATAAATGTAGTCGAAACTGCATTACAGAAAGGCCCGTAACGATATGGTCGTAGGATCTGATCACTGAAGAAATTTGAACATTCAAGTTTTCGCTGATTTCATATAATCATCGATCACTGTCACCCAATAAATATTAGTCTTCATCTATTCTTCATCATTTCACAACGTTCCATGAGCGAGGCATTTGCAACTCGAATCTTAATTTGGTTCTGAATATGGATTGCCGAATTCTTGCATATATATAGCTTTGAAACTAGGAAATCGACAAAACGAATATACATGTGGAAACGGGAATGAGTAGAGCTTTGTTTTGTGAGGAGATTGGGAATTTCGAAAGACATGACTCACAATTGCTTTCTTCACCTTATCTTTTTTTCCTAGGTACGTTTGAAATGGATCAATATGGACAGTGATGCGGCCTTGTCAGCATTAAAAAAGATATTTACGAGTACTTCAACATACCTCACATTCAATCTGCCTATAAAGTTATTTTA
Organism: Parascaris univalens; assembly: GCA_037576465.1. Classification (NCBI taxonomy): domain Eukaryota; kingdom Metazoa; phylum Nematoda; class Chromadorea; order Rhabditida; family Ascarididae; genus Parascaris; species Parascaris univalens. The sequence continues at coordinate 12,562,561 of CM075173.1, forward strand.
TAAAAAGAGATGAAGCCAACTTGTTTCCAGTAGAGATCCTCTTTGGGTTTCAGTTTCACTGTTTCTTTAATCCACTCGAGGTTCTTTGCTAAATAGGTATAAAGCTTGTTGCAGTAGACACGATATCCTTTGCACATATCCTCTACGGTATTACGGAAGTGGTAATAAATCAGTTCTTTTGTGAGAATGCCTAAAATTGCAGTGCAATTAACAAAGGTTGCTCGTGATATACGCTGATATAATGCATTACTGCAAATGGAACAAAGAAACGCTGATGTCTTCTTCCTTTTCTTCTGCATCACTTTCAATTCCTTGCTACTGAAATTAGTTTATTAATCTTGCTTCTCTCTCTGGCAGTCAATATACTCCTTCTATATATATATATTTGCCACATTAGGGGCTGTGACTGACTATTCTCTGTTTTATGAGGTTGATTGGACCGCGCTCGCAAGGTATATTTTCATGGAGTGGAATTAACAAGACAAGCACCCGCAAAATGAGCATCATTGCTGCAGAGATTCTCAGTGGTGCGTTGAATAGACGACATTATTTTCATATATAAGTACACCAAATAGAATATGGAGATTTTTGCGAGAATCGGTGAAACACAATCTCGTTCAGCATCGACTATGCACGCAGTAGCTACGCTGCGTCTTGTAGCTTTTGAGTTTAGCCTTCATGAATAAAACACACAAATCACAGATTTGGGAATAAATTTGCGAATTCCATCCTCTCTTCTACCTGCAAAAGAACATTCAAGTAAGATGCTGTAAATTGAAAATCCTCTAACACAGTCGAATTTTTCACAAAAATACAACAACTTCTCTCCTCACAGATTAGATGTGTGTTAATAAGGGAATCTTCGGGAATTTTAAGGTTCGGTAGTGAATATTTCGCTGAAATTTTTATTTCACTCCGACAACCTCAATTTGAAAGCAGATCGATATTTTTCCCAAAATTTTTTCCTCCCTAAACTATATTACTTCTCAGGAAGCATGCATGACGCAGTATTGAATAAAACAATAGTCCATAGTATAGTTTAATTGGCATAGGAAACATTAGTATTTATGGTTCAGTTGGGCGAATTGGAATCAGTTATGCAAATTTTATTTCCATATGGCTATGGCAGCAGGATTTTCATATTTGATTCAAACAACAACACACTTATGCCAGTTAATGATGCAGATCAGCTAAGCTGATGATGGACTGTGTGAACGATCATATTATTGCAGATGAAAGATCAACTAGGTCACGGACGGATGGACCAGTGGATGGACCTACATTATGTAGTACTTGCGGCAGGTTCATCGTGTCTCACTTTCCCCTTTATTCAATTCACAAGTGCTTGATGAAAATGTCACTGGCTGGTTAATTTCTTAATATGCTCAAGCCCAACCTTCAGCAACGCCTGCCGCATACGCTTGGGTTGCGTCGTCATAATCGCCGCTGGTTTCCACTTCGAATACACCCCAGCTGAAATTTTCAATAAGATGCTAACTGCGGATTGCCGACGTTGTCGAAGAACAAAGTCTGCTGCGCTGGTTAGAGAACGTTTGCTTGAACTGCGCTGCGCATACGAGCGTCCTCTTTAGCTTTACAAGTTACCGAACTGCTCACTCATCATTGCAAAAAGGATGCTAAAAGGTTGTTCTCCTTGTTCTTTCTCGTTGTCTCAGTCACTCCATATTGATCATCGACATGACTTTCATCAGCTCCTCCGCTTATCGATATAGAATATTAGCTAACTTTTTCGTGAAAGGAGAAATCACTCTGATATGAGATTTCTGCACGAATGGGAGAGGGAATAAAAAAGAGGATGGAGCCGGGAACATTTAGAGAACGGAGTAAGCCTTGAATTCTGTCGAAACGATGGTGAAGTAAGGTGCATGACGACTTTACTCGAGCAGTGAATTTCGATGTGCAACTTGCGTGTGACAATGGGTAATTACCGCAATAACACAATGACGATAGAGTTGATTTTTTTCTCACCCGGTTTCGTTCACTGCGTTTCGGAATCTTCCTAACGCGACTTGATTGTCGAAATCACATTCTCGCTGATAAACCGCGTATAGGTTTATACCGGTCTCATTTTTGCATACACTTAAATAGGTGTAATATTCATCCTGAAAGAATCCCTTTCTTTTGCGTTCAGATCACAGGACACTTTCCCACATCGCTTAGCTGAATAAAAGATGAGGTAAACATTCAAAGTTCCAAGAAATCGTTTTTTAGGAAAGTTTTTCGAAGAAAACATATGACGAAATTAATAAAACACGGAAGAATAATGGAAAAGAATTATCAAATATTGCAAGGATTACACCAATAACGAACGTCTTCGACAGAACATAGAGAATTTGCACTGAAATCTTGGGAAATAATATATCTCCACAGAACGCCTCCACTATTTTTATCAATTTTTCTGCAGGACTGCTTCTATAGGATCTCATGTCTCCACGTATGTCTAAGTGTGTACGTGTACGTCTCTGTCAGCTCTCGTGTCTCATAGTTTCAGTCTATGAGTTGTGGCAGTAGCTGCGATCAAATCTGCAGTGTTGCTCTACTTGCGGCTCCAATCTGTTATAATCCATCATATTCTTTTATATTAGTCAGATCACTACATATATTCGCACTCTTTGCACGATCTCATTGATGTCGTCGTTGTATTATTTAACCGGTCGTTTCTTATTATTTCACCATATGATAATTAAATGTTTTCTCCGTTGAAATAAACACTATCGATAGATCCGACAATTTATGCCGTCATATTAAGAACCTGAACAATGCCGAAGCTCAGGCCTGCGAATCTACCTTACTGTCAAGATTAAAATTCCTCCGCAAGAATCGTATTATACACACGTACTCAGTTAAATAACGTCAGCGATGAAGACCGAACAACGAAATCAGAAACTAATAATACTAATATGAGCCATATAATAAAACTGCATCAGGCGGCATCACATTATCTCACATACTTAAAAATGATTGACTTTTCGGGATTCGTGCAAAGTTCCTTCTACGAATCTCACGCCCATGGTTATATTAGTTTTGTTTTACCGACTCAAACATTTCGAGTACCCAACGATGAATTATTTTTAATGCAATTCGTTGAATACTCTTTTTAACAGTTTAATTTATACGCAGTCAATTTATAAACTAAAAATACGCAAGTAAGTCTTGGTCAAGGAATCGTTTCCTCTAGTTATATCTCTTATTCAGTGATGGAACTCTTCTGATACATAGCTCCAGCTATTCGTTTCATTTTTAAAATACCGCAGAAAAGAGGATTTAACTAAAATTCACTTAAAAACAAGGCGACTTTCAGTCGAATCCAACCTCTTCTCCCCCGCGATCGTATTCATCATCCTCTTCTTGCAATCGCTCCGACGGAGTTAAACGCGCCGCTGCTCTATCAGAAATGATCAGAAGAACGCATAAGTCACGAACCAGTAGCAGCCGAGCGTTCATTCGCTTCAAGTAAGGACGACCTAACTGGTATCATATTCCTTATCAGCCCCGACTGCGTGCTCAGTGCACTCTTATCATCTGATTTATCAACATTTTTCTTGTTTGCAGCATTCAGCTATTTGTTCAAAGACAATACAACTAACAAATAATTCGGTGAGTTGCATCGCAACGAGCGCCCTCTAGGTGGATTTTCTCTTCCTTTCACAAGTTCTATATTGTTAGGCGTCAGAGTAATTGCCCGTCGTGCCAATTTAGTTAACTTCATTCAGTTCACATAAAAATATCGTCAAAGAGACCAAAAAATTCAAAGGTTCCTCAGGGATTCTAGAAGAAAATTTGGGGTTGTAGAAGATCGGGAAGATAATTTGACTAAAAGAAGTTTCCCTTGCAAACTATGAAATTTACCATTTGGTTAATTTCTTTTTTGAAGGAGAGATGAAACAAAAGGAGATGCGAGGAAAGATTGCAGCGATGACACTTTTTCTGATAATCGGTAAGATGTGAAGTTGTTGGTTTCATTTATACTCCTTGATATTACCCTTTAAAGTTATGAAGGCGGTGATCGATGTAAGGCAAATGTCGTTTTGTTGGAAAAAACCTTCGAAATGTCACAAACAGAAGTCAACATTTGGCCAGACAAGTGATAACTACACTAGTCCCGCCGAATATTGCCCCATTGATACAAACTAATAAACACGCAAGGTTGTGGCACTTCAAAACGACAAGTTGTAACCTCACTGATAGAGCCGGGTGGAACACTTCGAGCACTTCATACTGAGACTATCAACGTCTGGTCCTGAACTCGTCCCCATTCTCCCAATTCCCGGGTATCAGCAGAATCCGATTTTCGGATTTTTCAAAAGATGTTATGCCTAACATCATCCCACTTGGATGTTCGGGCTACTGAAGTTGGTTGGTTGAAGATATTCGCACTTCGAGAGTGAATCAATCAGCCATTCGCGAGTCAAGCAATTAGCGATAGCTTCAAGCCAGAAGAGCAAAAATTTCTCCGAGCTTTGCCGGAAAAGTGGCATCGACTTTCTGGAATGTTTTCCCCAACAAAATCATCTCGCAGCACTTTATTCTTGCAAACTTGCTACAACTTACATTGAATTCTCCGGTATATGTTGGGCATTTTACGTCATCAAAGTACAATTTGCATTATACTTCTGGCGACATCTTTTTTTCCGCTCCAGAGCAATTTCAATGTAATAAAGCAGCCTCACTGTTATTTTGTCTGGTATCCTGCTTCACGGGAGGCGTGCCATTTGCGCTCTGGACACTTGCAGCCTGGCCATTTGCGCTCTCGCCTGCGCTCAGCCCATTCGTCATCCGATTCATTGTGCTTCAAAGACTCGTGTCTTCCGTTGTAAGAATTTTTTTCTGCAATGGGGCCAAAACGAAGTTATCGGAAGTTTTGAAACGAGGAGGACTGTGTCGATTGCCGAATGCGATAGTCGAACGAGCGGGATTCCCATCCAATTCTATTAAGCAGTTTATCGGGGAATTTTCTGCTCACGTGCACGAATCACAAGAACGGAAACACATTTATTTGAATGCCGTGAGCATGCCAATCATTTTCATTATCTAACAGCCAAATACTGGAACGGGAAGCGAATTTATTATAGAAATATGGAAGACCGACACAACACCACCCACGATTCTCACACCGCACATAGGAGTTGAAGCCACTTGATCGAAGCACACATTTTTCCGCCTCAAGTGCTTACATCTATCGTAAGGTGCGGTTCCTGAGCAAACGAACGATGATATTGTGTTACTATATAAGATTGGGTGGGTTTCAAAAAGATGTGAAATCTTTTGTCAAGTGTCCAAATTATTAACGATACGGTAATCACTCTGAATAATGCAACCCTTTAGACGTTTTCGGTTCAGACTGAGCGAGCGCACCAACTCGATCTCGTTGAAATCTCCTGTCGTCACCAAATTGGTTGGGGAACTTGGTGCTGTCGTCTATGCGGGAAGAATGTGGCTCGTGAAGTTCTCGACATGTCCTAATTATTATTTTGCGCGAGTTTTGTGTCCCTCGTTGACATGTTTAATGCTTTCTCCTCTGAAGCCTCGATTTTTGTAATATCACTTCGTTTATTCCAATAGATTCTTAGATGGGGGTTCTTATGAATTGTAAATTCACCTTTCCGTCTATTGCTTCGTAGTTCTACCTCAAAAACCTTCAAAGTTAGCGCTGCAAAATTCCGATGTCGATAATGATCAGTTTGCTTTCGAAACAAGCCTCAGACATTGCAAAGTAGTGTTGAGGAAGGTTTCTCGATGTAGATCGTTGGGGCTATGAAAAAAATATTAATATTATGTAGGAGATTTGTGAAGAGCTATTCTCTAAGGTCATTTATGAAATCGTTAGCGAGCATTTTTTGAATGGCAGTTTAGAATGAAATGGAAGAATACCGACTCGCACATCATACCATCTTCACCAATGCTCTTCTTCATCCGCTTTCCTTAGTTTTCGCGAAAGTAATTCACAACCACTGTATCCATATGCATGATTAGGTGCATTTATCCATCCAGAAATTTCAATCAGATCTACCCCAAAAGGCTACCTTGGGGTTCTAACAGCCTGCTATATTGACTACGAAACTAAGGACGTCTTTTGTAGTAATGGAGTTAGAGTCCACAAATCCTCCCCTCCCTCCCTCCATCTCCGGATAGTTCCTCTGGCAGACGGCAGGTTTTTTCCTTAGTTCTAAAACCTAAAGTTCCTCGAAGTTTGTAAGCGCCACCTCTCCCATCATCTTATGAAAGTTCGATGCTGTTATAGTATATTGATATCACTTTTGTCTATGTGCAGTGAAAAGATAATGTGGTCCGTAGTGAATAGCGTTCAGCCATCACCGTCGATAAGTGCAGCGCAGTAGGCCTGAAGACAATGCGGCGCATCTTTAGAAGCCGGTCTGTGTCGATTCGGACAGCATTTTCGCGGTACGATTCATATTTTTGCATTTACGGGTTTCCGCTACCGAACTTTGTAAACCCAATCACCCGAGCACTTCCAAGCTCCATCTGTGATCAGACATGAAAGAGGAAATTACACATTTAAGATGATCGCTTTCGAAAAGAACATCTGTCGTAAAGCGCGAACAGAGTCTGTTAACTTTCAAGAATGACATTTTCTATATATCAGTACTGAGAACTCATCGCCGATGGATGAAATTTAGCGATGAGGTGAGCCGGTCCCCGAACCCTTTCTCATTCGCCTCGATTGTCCTATTGTTTGGGCACGGTGCCACCCTTGTGTGCACATATGCAGCTATTTATATCTAAATATGTGCAGATATGTGTAAATACGCATTTACAGGTAGATATCTGTGATGTGCATGTATGCTTTTGAACACAGGCCGTGCATAAATCGATTTTCTTCGCCTGAACGGGGGGCGTAGCCAAGGTGAGCGCTTCTCACTTACTTTTTTAAGGGGTTGTACATTTGGAGCATCGCAGGCGAAGAATGAATCGGTTTAAGAAGCAGGAAGAGACAGATACGATGACGCGTATCGCCATCGTTGAAAAGGACCGTTGCAAGCCGAAGAATTGTGGTCTTGCGTGCAAAAAGTCATGTCCTGTCGTACGCATGGGTTAGTCCTATATGATTTGTTGCTTACCCGTGTCTATAAATCGAGTTGCTGCAACTTGAGAGTCACAAGCTAGAGTCAGCGAGTTTGATTAGGTATGCTCTGCTTTATAAACTAGTCGCTTTCTGCTGATCAGTCGGTATCAGATACACCGCGGCCACCTGAAAATGTTTTTAAAGTCTCATTTTCCTAGTGTTTTAAGCCAGTGGGGCAGATATCTCGTTCAATCCGAAGCGCCTTTGCAGACGCTTAGATCGAGGGTACTTTATTTTATTGAAAGATTTTCGCAGTGATCGTATGGTTGAAATGTATACGCATTAATGTGGTTGGTACCAAGTCGACTCATGCAGTCTTTGACAGCATACTATCCACCTTGTTTGGCATTTATTACCTCATCATCTCAGTTTTCTTTAACACAGAACGCGTTGACGTAATGCAGAAAAAATCTCATGGAGGGACTGCTGAAAGAGGGAAATTAACCAGACTGCCGGCCAACGGGATCCTTTTGAAAGCGCATTTTCGGAGCTGACAATGTGCGAAGGCGCGTAAACCCTGAATCTGAGGACTTTGAGTGTTGAATTTGGATATTTGTAAGTCACTGAAAGAATGCTGAAAGTTCACAGCGCTGCGCATTTTTATTGGTTATTGTCTTGTATCATAAAAAAGCGGACCTTTGTTTCGGGCGGCCTTTATGTTGAACTGCGCATGAGTTAGCACTCTCGTCTGTCCGAGGCTAACGATGCGGCTATCCTTCAAATGCTCGATAGGGCGCCGGTTTCGTGCTTGGTAACTGGCGTATCTCATCTCTCGAACAGCCGACAAAGCGAGTCAGGAATTTCAAAACTCCGTCGGTTGAAGTGAGGCGGAAAAGACTTCGCATAAAAGTTGTCTTCCATTTTGCTATTTGAATAGTTCAAACGAGGTTAAAGCTGAGGTTAATGCTCACTTTCCTCCTGCCGCTTTTCTGCATTTCCTATAGTAGGCGTATAGCAACAGTTATATGCGGGCTTGTTCAGGAGATAGTTAGTTCATCGCTTCATCGAGAATCACTACGTTAAGGCGACGTAGTTGGTGATGTGCGGGATGAGAAAAGGATTTTTGAGAGATGTTTCTGTAAATATCTCATTTCCAGTGAAGACAATGTCCTGCTTCCTCTTCTCCACTGCTTCAGTTTTCTTGGTCACTTTGCATTTTTTAAGCAAACTTCTGGTTATTATTCATGCGTATCAAACAATATGAAGTATTGAAGTGTATCTGTTTCTCCGAGTGGAGCACCGATATGCAATCCTTTTTCCGATTTACATTAGAATGGGCGAATTGAGTGCATTAGAATTGCTGAACTTTGTCCTTACTCTCATGATTTAGGTTCACCGAGGAGAAAATGAAAACCTTAGGCAATCGAGGGAAAACCTGATGTCAGAGGAATATCTGTATAATTAGCCTCTCAGCTCGAGCCTTTGTACACGACTTACAATCGGAAAATTGGAGATCCCTTTTTTTGATAAGGCCGCCAAGCTAAGTGACTTCGGAAATTCCCTTCTAGAGAGAAGCATGAAGTGCACATTAATAATGGCAGTGATGTTGCTCTTCTTAAATTTCCATCCATCTATATGATTCCAAGATTGTGTGGTGGTTTTTGATGACATCCAACGGAACCGTGCACGAGGGGCAGATGTGCACATGATTAGCTGCATGGGACAACTTACCAACTCTGATATGGCTGGGATTCCTTCGTTAACCAATTAACTCTAGGTGCTGCGAACTGAATTTGCTTGTCATGATATATGATAAACGCGAGGAAGTTACTCCAGGTTGTTCGATGATAGACAAAAACTAAGGAAATTGGCTCGCTTTAGACCCATTTCTTCCTTCTTTTCTGCCGTCCCGCATATTTGCTCCCTCTGATTCCTTGACCACGGCCTGGAATACCTTCAGAATGCTTTTGTTGCAGGAAAGCAGTGTATAGTGGTGGAGACGAATTCAAAAATGGCGGAGATCTCTGAGACTCTATGCATTGGCTGCGGTATATGTGTCAAGGTTATTTCGTTTACTTTTTTGTCGAAGTCCATTGTTTGTCGGAGTTTAGAGCTGCTTTTCTACTTCGTTTTTCTTCTCCAGGCCATTTCGGACTATTATCCTTCGCTTTTCAAATGGCTAAGAGCCTGTTCAAGAGCGGCGGGGGAGGGGAAGGAGGATAAAGATGAAAGAGATGATAAGAGTTGAAGGGCTGCTGCGTAGGTGGGGAATCGTACACTGTTCCTGTGGTACACGGGAAGCTTTTTATTCTTCAAGTGGTTTTTAGGCATACGGAATGAGACGAGATGCGGGTGAGGGCATTCTTTAACAGGTAAATACTCATACTTCTTTTTGTGTTTAGAAATGTCCATACGATGCAATAAAGATTATTAATCTGCCAAGCAATCTGGCGAAGGATACGACACATCGATACAGCAAGAACTCGTTCAAGCTCCATCGTCTTCCAACACCGCGTACAGGAGAGGCACGTTTTTTTCATTCAGTTCTCGAATTCTGAAGTAGACTGTGCTGCTGTGAGATACGAATGAAAATGCGGCACTGCAGCATCGAGAGCACTTCTCATGGGCTCTCATTTTCTTCGATTTGTGGATATTTCTTATTGCTCGTGAAATAAATTTTCTCCGTTCGATGTTAATCCATAGTCGTACCTGCATGTTTTTTTTCGGATTGTTTGAGGTTGGCTGAATTTATGAGTACTGAAAAATTACAAAAGATTTTTCTGCTGTCACTTTTCAGTCTTTGAGATGATCGCATTTTCTAACTTGCGCAACAAACAACTTATTTTTTCTCAGCACACTACGGCAAAATAAGTAACCTAAGAGATGATGCGTTAACACCTTCAAGAATTTGATTCCATGCAGACTTCTGTATATAAGGCTATATGAGACTGTTAATGACTGTGAGTTACTCGAAGGTTTATCGGACATGCATTTGGTGTGCATTCTGTAGTTGTGTGACAGCGTCCATCTCACTAACAGAATCTGCGCTTCGGAGGTGCAGTTTTGTTACCTATGGCCTAAGCGTTGTACTTTGAAGTAATGTTTCATAAAAGCATGCCGCGTTTTCTGAAATCGTAATGTTCTCTTTTTTCTCGAATTGACGAAATAAGAGGAGGGAGGAGTTGGAGAATGGGAAGTGGGAAAACAAGTTCATACTGGACTGTTTCAGGTTCTTGGTCTTGTCGGAACAAACGGAATTGGCAAGTCGACAGCGCTGAAGATTTTGGCTGGCAAGACGAAACCAAATCTGGGCAGATTTGATGTGCGTTTGGCATGTATATTACATACTGCTTGAAATTCACCACTATGAATTTTCACTTTTGTGCCTGTGCAGACGCATGCTCAGTGTATAAGACGAACTTATCAGAACTTCCACGTTAATTTTGGCAAACGTCTTCCTGCTGGTTCAAGCATTTTTTGAAGGGCTCGCCACTTCAGCAGATGATCGCTATCGTTGTTGTATTCATTAGAGACTGCATTCTTTCCCGAGAAGTGACGCAGTTGTTTAATCAGTTTTTGATCTTTTTATTGTTGATCGGGACGAAGGGGCTCGTAATTAGCTGTTTGTAACTTACGAATGGGTCAACTGATGATTTTAATTTATGCACAGCGAACTCAAAGTTAATCGATAAGGGATCAGTGATTTTGTTGCTAAAGTATGCATTCATTGCCGTTCCATGATACCAATTTTCTGAAATTTATTTGAAGTGAGTTAATCTTCTTGTCAGGGACCACTGCTCCGTTTTCTTGCCCACAGTCTTCTGCACAGCTGAGCTACGTTTTCAGAAAAAAACTAACCCTACGAAGGTGCTGACAGTTTTACATAAATGCTTGCTCACGTATAATATATTTCCGGCAATTTTTATTTGGGGAAAGAACTGTTTCTTTTTGCCTACTAAGTAATGACTTCTCGAGATTAGTGCCGCCTTCTTAAGGTAGAAAAGAGGTGGCATGAGGTCATCTTCTCCAAAGGATTATTGAGCAATAACAGTTCTTCTGTTTTCAGGTTTTCCGTTTTATAGGTTGATAAACTCGTTATGTCCAGCGAAATGCTGAAAAGAAATAGACCGTTTTATATGGTAGATGCCGCGGTCATTCGTATTTTCAGTCACCTCCCGATTGGCCCACTATATTGGCTTATTTCCGGGGATCGGAACTGCAGAATTACTTCACGAAGATTCTTGAGGATAACCTGAAAGCAGTGGTGAAGCCACAATACGTCGATCAGATTCCAAGGTACGCCGACATCATTTTAAATATGCTTGTGCATTTAATATATAGCGTGACATGGGAGAAACATGCTGGTTTTCATAACGATTGAAGGCGGTGTCACAAAGTATTTGCTTCGTGGATGAGTGTTTCAGTAGGTGGCTTATAACACTAAGCCGTAGCCATATTTGAGATTTCGCATACAACAATCTTATGGCTTCTTTGATACGAGGGATGGGTTATGAAGTCTCGAGTTCTAATTTTTTGTTGTCCAGAAGAGGGACATTTTTAAATTATGCTGCTGTTTCTGTGTACCAGTGTCGTAATGCTGTTGTTGAGCGCTGGTAAAAAACAGCTATGGCCGATGATGAGAAGACTTTAGTTGATTCGAACAAGACTCTAATGTTTTCGTTTATTCGCATTTAATGTGTCTGCATTGATGCTTTACTTTCACACTTCTGGTGCGGAGGCGTTTTCAGGGCTCACACTTTTATCCCGTGTTAATGGCAGATATAAGTAGAAAGATTCCTCTGCGAATAAGGCTTTTTGACCCCCCCCCCCCCCCACTTTGGCATCATATAAAATTCTGACACGTCGCGACCTGCCTCGACGCTTATTCTATCGCCCGAGAGTAGCAAGACTCTCATGATATGACAGGGTTATCACCCACCCAAGTCACTTTAAGAGTGGATCAAATGAGAACAGTTATGGATGCCACTATAACTATTTATGATTATATATTAGGATAACATGAGGATAACATAGGATTTGAAATATTTCAACGGGCACTTCAGAGGATATATTACAACGTTCTTCATTACAAGTGGATGATGCAAACATTGGTGGCAGCTGCTAAGGGTGGCTTATCACGTGGACTGATCGCGTAATTGTTACATCTTCAGGGCTGCAAAAGGCCAGGTGATCGAGTTACTGAAAAGAAAATGCGATAGGGAAAACATCGAGGAAGTTTCAAAGCAGCTTGGTGAGTTCGGTGGTCGTTTCCGCCGTGGAGTGATCGTTTCTTCCTCATTAACAAACTTTGCTTTTCGTTACAGACCTTTTTATTCATCGATATGCTTTATGCGTTTTTACATTTGCGGTGATATTGTTTGTCTTTTTGTGTCAAACAGATGGTTAAAGGCCTTTTTATATAGATGTCTCCATATATAGCAATTTAAACTGGAAATCATTAGTGATGGAACTGCAGGGAGCCTGTCTGCAGCCTTTAACTTGATTGTCGAGGTCTAAACCGTTGCAGAAACAAAAACGCAGTTAAAATTTCGCATGTGAAATAAGCATGTTGCATCGTTGGGAGTACTTGTATTTTTTGGGACATTGTTTAAGTATTTGAAATAAAGTGGCGTTGGTAATGTCTTATCTCTCATGGGATGGGCAGAGCTGCAAATTTCCGTCATTTGTGTGAGTGGTATTGTTCAGAGTTGGAAAGTGTGCAGGAGCGTATGGTGGAGCAGTTATCTGGTGGTGAGTTGCAACGATTTGCAATAGCGATGTGCATCGTACAACAGGCCGACGTTTATATGTTCGATGAACCATCGAGTTATTTGGATGTCAAGCAACGTCTTAACGCTGCGAAAATCATTCGCGAATTGGTCACTCCACACAAGTAAGTTTCGATTTTGTATTAGTGTCGATGAACACTGCTGTCACGATCAAAACGTTCTTTACTGCCATACATTGGGACTACTCAAGGTGAATGGTGGGTTCAGTCGATGGAATCGCCTATGGTGTTTGACCTCGCGGGTGATTGCATAGCCTTCGGCGTTTTAGTAGCCAAATTTGGTGGTAAGTGTCGGTAGCCCAGCACCGAAGATGCTGAAATGTGAAAGCAATCTTTATGTCGTTAACGAGGCACTGTCAGTTTCATTCTCTCTACCTGGAAAGTAGGTTCTCATATGTCTGTTTAGGCCCAACGTCGACACTAAGTGCGATTCAAGTCTTTTGTCTTTTGAGTAAGAATAACCGACCTGTTGTTTAGGTTCGGTGCTCAGGTCTCTACGAAAGTCCCACGCCTCGAAAACTTGTAGAGGTGACATATTTCTTAAAGGTTCGCGAGTTCCGGATTCGTGAGATGACTTTGTTCTGTTTGATCCAATCCAACTTCTGTGGACACAATTTACGCTTCTTATTACTGATCACAGCCTATATTTCGTTTCGCTCTGTCCTTATTGAATCCTCTTCGAAGTTGATTCTGCGCATAGAAGCATCCGACTGTGAACAAGATTTCCTGCCCAGTTTTTATTATCCACGTACTTCTAAATGAGGGTGGTAAGAAGACGTTTACAGGGAGAGAGAGAATGGAACTCGCAAATCTTTATGACTTATAATTCAAAAATTTTTCGTTACAAATAAAGCCGTTTGTGGAAGTGTAGTTCGTTCTGCGTCGAATAAGCTTCTTATCCAAAATTTGAGAAATATTGGCGAATTACATTCCAGCTTCTCATAAGTACTTACTTCTATCTGGTCCCTAATCAACCACTGCAGTTGCCACCGGCACACATCTGCGAGTGAGGGGCGGACTTACTCATGCAACGTGTGCAAGCTCACCAAGCCTTCCTCACAGAAAGAAACGTTACAGGTGGTGCATACCTCTTTTGAACAACTGCTGCCCAGCTTGATAGCCGTCGTTCTGAAGGGCGCTTGATTTATAATCAGAGACCTTCCAGACTACTTTTGCCACTTGTTTTTACGGATATGTTCGTATAAATCATTGCAATTTAAACCCATGAAGGGTATCGGAATCTGCTTGAGAAAAGAGAAAGGTCTATCTTTCTTATAAATGGTTTAACGTTTGCTTTAGAGTCTCACGAAGCGAACACCGTGTTTAGATATGCGCCTTTATACCGTCGGTTGGTTATGGCAGTTCGTGGCAGCAAGTAGGATCATTTTACCCATGCTCATTTCATATCTAGTTGCTGCTTATTGTTTCATTGCAGCTATGTAATTGTTGTGGAACACGATCTAGCGGTTTTGGACTACCTTTCGGACTTCATTTGCTGCCTATACGGTGTACCGGGTGCATACGGTGTGGTCACGATGCCATCTGGAGTGCGTGAAGGGATCAACATTTTCCTCGACGGATTCATCCCGACTGAGAATATGCGCTTTAGGTAGGATATGAATACTGTGCTGTAAAGAACAGTGGATTTGAAGGGCTAATAACTTCAGATATGCCATCAGTGCCCAAGAGCATTTTTACATTGAACGGCTCTGCTGCCCTCTGTTGGTCCTTCCATTGGATCTTTGGGAGTTTTCTACTGTTTGATTTCAAGATCAGTGAGAAGCAATTTTTTCCAAGCTGTTCAAATTGTAGTTCAAATTCGGAGAAGGGAGTCATACTTCGAATAACTTCAAACTATTATTCAGAAAATGAAGATCCACACTATCGACTTGTGGTGACAGTTTGTTCATCAAACCTTCGACGGCATCTTCGGTTTTGAATGTTCAAGAATTGTTATCTGGAAGGCATTGGCAGATGGCGTAAATCGAGGCATTTTCGACTAAATTAGTTACTAAATGTAAGGTGGTCAAATCGTTGCAGCAGCCCTTACGAAAGGCTGCATAAATAAAAAGATCTGGGTTGCGATATGAAGGCGGTTTTATCCAAGCGTTCTTCTCACTGAAATTCCATGAGTTGTTTCTTTTTAATTTATTGGAGGACTAGAATATTTTATATGGGTTGCTGATCTTAAAATAGGTGAATTCGCAGTTTTCTCTTTTCCATTAATGATAGCTCCCTCGAGAAACGCCCTAAAACCACTCAGAGGCAGGCGTGCTCATATTGGAGAACGCTTTGTTCAACGGTTCCGTCCTACGGAATGGAATCTTTCACCTCGATCTTCACTTATTGCTGCTAGTTCCGCCTTCCATAAATCCACGCTGGAGGGTCCGACGCGTTGTTTTGTATTTCGTCACGTTCATCTTATAACTATGCAGTATATAGCGAAGTTTTTTCGAAACTGTTATGTTACTGTTGAGGTGTAACACGGATCCGTTCTTCAATTGAACGTTTTTTTGAAAATATTGAAAAGCTCTTAGTTGAAATGGATGATTATTTCTGAACTGCTTCTGGACGTTTTAGGGAAGTACGCATTCATGTTATAGTATTCTAGCTTTCTCCTTTTTAAATAAGTCTTGCCATCTCTCCTCAGTCGTGGTAACCCGAATATCGGTCCTCAAATTGAGATAGTTCCGTTTGAAGCAGTAACGCAGTTCGGTCGGGATATATACCGTGTAAGCTTAGTCATATTCGAGTTTCCGCTTCTTCATCCTGAGGGACATCTTTTTTCATAGTCATAATGTAGCTTTATGATTGTGAGCATATTGAAGTAGCATTTATCCATCTTCGTATTTCCTCACCAGATTGCTTTTCGTTATTTCGAAGTTTATTTTGCTTCTGTTAAAAACGGCAGCAATGACAAATCGGTAGAGCGCGCAAAATTTATGCAAATATATTAATTACATTCAGGGATACACAATTGTCTTTCAAAGTAACCGACCAGTTGGACAAGGAAATCGTCAAGCGAAATGCGCGATATCGCTACCCGTCATTTTCGAAACGCGTAGGGAACTTTCACCTGACTGTTGAAGGCGGTGAATTTACTGACTCTGAAATTATAGTGATGTTGGGTGAGAACGGTACCGGCAAGACTACAATGATTAGGCAAGTTCAATTCTGCTTATTTCACTAAATCTTGTAGTATATTCAGTGGGCATGCGTTCTCTACATTACGGTCCCTTCTAAACGAAATACCTGTGTATTTGGGTGAACTCGAGAGTTATAGGCCTTTGATGAGTGATAGCCAATACTAGATGTTGGTGTCGGTGTTTATGTGTGTATATGGAATTAGACTGGCGTACGCCTTCATAAACTTTCATACGCGATGGCCCTGAAGCCGGTGGGTTCTAATGAGGAACTCCTCGCAGTGCAGTGAACCTGAGTGAGAAAAAGGGATTTCTTTTCCACAGAATGGGAGAGGAGAGAATACGGGGTTTGGAGTCTAATGGAGTGATCGAAGAGTGTAAACATATCGCGAACAGGTATGCACCATCGTCACCAAATTGCTTTTTTTTCGCATTGATTCTGTGACTCTCTACTGTGCTTTGCGGCATGTAGGTGGTGTTTCACTGCTCTTCAGTGGTTGGCGACTTAACAAGGAAATTTCCTTTTCTCTCTGCACACTATGCTTTTTATTTGTCAGATACGTGCTCAATTTTCAGCAATTTTTGAAAGTTCTACAAGCTGGTCACACAAATATTTGTTTACGCCGTATTTGTCCTAAAAGCACCATCGGAAAATAGTGTTTAGGAACGTGGATTTCTTTGCAGAAAATGTGCATCAATTATCGTTTGACTGTGAAAGCAATTGGTATCACACAAATAGAAGATTGTCCATAAAATTATGCAATATTGAGGGGAGGAGTGAGTAAAGTGTTGAAATTGCGGGTCCTAGATGAAGCAACGATATCATAAGAGGAGGCATGCTTTTAGACTATAAATTGGAGTCGTTTCCAGCTTTTTGATGCCTAAGTTAACCTTGTCGCGATTCGTGCATTGATGAGGCCTTAAAATCCACAGCGATAGGCGCACACTCACCTCACTGCAGGTTTCTCTCCGTGCAATAATAAAGCGCTCTTAAACGCAGTTTTTTCTTCAGGATTCTGGCTGGTAACTTGCCTTTGGACGATGAAACCGTGGAAATCCCGCGGCTGAATATTTCTTATAAGCCACAGAAGATAAGCCCTAAGTCTCAGAATCTTGTACGGCATCTTTTGCACGAGAAGATTCCTGATATGTTTTCGCATCCACAATTCAAAACCGACGTTATGTCACCTTTGATGATCGAAAACCTTCTTGATCTCGAGGTAAACTTTAAAAATCTTTTCGTTCATGTTGTGATGGTGTTTTGCGTGGTACAGAGCAGAACTGTTTTCGTAGAGAATGGCAACTATCCGCTGTTCCTGTTGAAGTTAGTGTTTTTGCGAGCTTTCTCAGAAAAACAACTGTTGATTTTAACGGAGGTTAAAGAGTTGGTTTTCCATTACTGTTAAAGGAAGAACTTTGTTTGCCGTGTCGTTCAGGACAGTCCTGTTGTAACATCAGATTCTTTGAAGCCGCTTTTTGATCTGCTGGCTACGTGATGGCCTGTGCCTCAGTTGCGTTGTCATTTTGATTTAGGTTGGCACGGTCATAGAAATTATTCGACTGTTAGTGTAAACAAGATTCAATGCATGATGGCGCTTCATTGGGTGCATCGGTGCTTTTTACAACATCACTTTCAGAAATCCTTTTTACTGTTCTTAAAATGAGTTGCGTTGTTTGTAGCTCGTCTTGTTTTTTTCTTACGCCATGGTAACGTCGTGTTTGTGAACGCATATGTTTGTCGACGTTTCTGGCTACACAGTGCTTTTGTTGGGGATGAATGATATCAAGCAGGAGCATGCTGCGGATAAGACTTACTTCATTTTGATCAGCAGCTTCTGCTTTGCAACGCGAACACCGTAGAGAGTGATAGAATTCCATCCAACATCAACTTAGGCTGCTGTCGCCAGGCGGCGCCTCGTTGTCGGTAATCATATGCAATGATTCATCATCGATATCTTCATCGTCGCATCGAAATTTTTCGAATTTTGTGAAACTCAGATGCAACTGGTGTATATGAGGCTTCTTCCAGAGCCGATTGATACAAAATGCTGAATCATTGCGGCTGAATATAAACGAGAGTACTCTCATTTTACTGACCTTGTTTCATAAATCTTGCTAGTGGCACGAACAGTTTCTCTAACGATGGAAAGTTTTCGCACTTACCTCAAAATAGCTTTCTTTGTATTCTACGCTTTTATCAACGTACGAAGCTAAACGATAGTACATTATGATGTGGTATTGTAGGAAATATTATTGATTAATGGATATATAAAACTTTAATGCTTTCGAATGATTTGAACGGCTTCTTTTACAGGTTCAAAACTTATCAGGAGGCGAACTGCAACGTGTTGCCTTGACGCTTTGTCTTGGAAAAGTAGCAGATGTTTACCTTATTGATGAGCCCAGCGCCTATCTTGATTCAGAACAGCGTCTACACGCCGCCAAAGTTATTAAAAGGTTTTTCCTAGATTTTTATTATCATCACGGGATAGGGTGTTTGATTAATGTGTAGGCGAAGTCTCCCATCACTAGCGTCCCCGCTAGAGAGCATTCATGCTGAACATCTGGTGATTCTTATTGATATCCAAAGAAATTTCGACCAGAAAAGCAAAGTTGAAAACAAGAGTGCTGATCGTGCCATCAGAAAAATATGTAGTACTGTGTAAAAAAAGCGATGTAAAGACCGCTTAAAATGCAGTCATCAAAACAATGTTGCGCCAGGTTTAAGGTTTTATCTTCGATAGGTGTGCACTCATCTTAGGTGGCGTTTATGTCTAGCGCAGACCCCGCTTGGGTCGCTGGATTTTATTCGGACATCTCACTCTCAAATTTAAGGGCTCGTTTTGGTCGCCTTTTGTAAATTCCGGCTTCCTGCCCTCACCTTACTTTTCTCAATTTCAGTTCTTTTTGCTCTCTGTCTTTCAACATCATGGCCCATTTCGCTTGATCCTTCAAAATTTTTTAACCATATCACTCACACTTAGAGGAATTCGAAGGTCCTTGGTTCTTATTGACTAGAAATATATGGCGCTCGTCTCCACGTCCAGCACTTCAAAACCTCGTTAATTTGTTCCATTTGAATATTTATGCAGGCAGTGTCGAGAAGTTTTCATCGATAAGGAGGTAGCTCAGAATTCTTTTATTTCATTGAGCGGAAGTACAAAGGTTTTTTGAATTTTATTCTTCGCTGCTGAGTGCCCTCCTTAACCGACGTAATTTATGAGGAGCACTTAAGTAATTTTTCGTTTTTGTCATTTGGCTTTTTTAATATTCTTGCTATCAACATGTTTTGGTCAACCGATCTATATAAAATTAGTCTCCCATTAGGGGAATGGTGCCACGTGTGATTTGATTTTCAGCAGTTCAATTTGTTAGTGGAAAAGTACACAGAAATTATAACTGTGCAAAATCGCTGTCTTTAACTAACATAGTTAAATAAATTAAATGTCTCTTGATTATAATGGTTACATCTTTGGCGAAAAGAAGCAAACGTGTCGTATCCACAACGAAAAGTCGATTTTGTTTATCGATGTTCTCAAGTTTTAGCAGAAACCTTAAAAGATATTTGATGCTGAAAGTTCCAGTATTTTCGAAAATCATGTCTTCGGGGTTTCCTACTCAGAAGTGGGAAGGGAACTGAATGATATCGGCTAAAACACAATGGAGTTTATTTCACTTGTACTCATTTGCAAGCGAATACGATTTCACGTAATGTCAAGAAGGCTTTGGTGTTTTATGGGTTTTAATTTCTAAATCTGTTCTGTAATAATTAGAAGTGGTTACGCGTTTTCCGCTTGAGAGGTTTAAATAATAGACAAGGCACAGTAGACGGCTCTCGTTGATGTGCAATTTGAATATCGTTGTACCAAAGGCAGGCGGTGTTTTGCTCATAACAAATCAAAACAGTCCAAACTACAAATTCAGGCGACCATTCCTTCACGTGAAGGAAGCAGTTCCCTCGCTCCTTCGATGCAGATCTGCTTCAATATTGTACGAGTGTATGTGCCGAATGCCATTAGAACTATATGGGAGAAGTTTGGCAGGGGATTCGTTTTTGTGACGATCTGACATGCTGACGTCATTGGCGTGATTTCTCCTAGTGCTTCCACCATATGCTTCATTTTTATTGATTAAAGCGCATTTTATTTTATTCCTTCACCTTTACTTTGCTATGCATAAGTTAAACGTGTGGAAGGGATGGCGAGACTGCGTGAGAGAGGAATATGGAGGCACAAATAAAATTTTTTTCTTTGGTCAGTACCGCACTATCAGATGATTTAGGCGAAAAGCAATTGCATTTTTCGATCTGAACGTTTTGGATTGGATTACTCGCGGCGTCTTTAATAAATGATTTCGGCATACTGCAGTTTGCGATTAGGTGACGATTATCAACTGACTCACTCATATGAGGAAACTCTGATTCTTTTTTTTCACCTTTGGGAAAGGCGTCTTCCAGGTATATATTGCATGCAAAGAAGACCGCGTTTGTGGTGGAGCACGATTTCATTATGGGTACTTACCTGGCCGACCGGGTGATCATGTTTGAAGGCACTCCTTCGATGAGTGCAACAGCTAACACGTAAGTTTGGATGTTTTTGTAATTGTTGCTAAGACATCTGATAGCATCATACACAAATATCGCATGTGCTGGGTTGTTTCCATAACTGCTTTATGAGTGATAAACATTCGTTTTGCGTTGGAATGAGTGAACAGCTTGATTTATACGTATATGTGGTGATTGCGGAGACAACGAAAATTTCAGCCAAGTGGATGGTTAATTTGTAGAAGACGTATTTGACTTTCAGTTCCTTTTTTTGCTAGGTTTATCTTCGATCAATGGAGATAAGTCGTGAGTTCTCAGTGCCGCTTCTCACTTTTGCTTATCGTTTTTGAATGGCTCATACTGATTAAAGTAGAATTCTTGTTCTGAAGTTCATAGTTTTTTTGGAGTTCTACTTGGACGAATCTGCGCCGAAACTAAAGAAGGGAAAGGTGTCGTTTATTTTTCTACCCTCGGTTTGTATTAAATATGCGTTAGGCGCCGGGTGGAAAAGAAAGAATTTAAAATAATATCGTAAATGTATAACTAGATAGGCAAAGATTATTATACCAGTAAAGATGGTTTTTGAGGTTTGAGAATTCCTGTATCAAAGGAAATTGCATTCAGCGAGGTTTTTTGAAGCTGCCATCAAGGGGGCTGTAAGCGAAATAGTAAAGCTGTTCCATGATATGCCAAATAAGGGATCTCTGTGACATCTGTGTGCCGTGGCACGCACGCGCTTGCGTACTTGGTTTTTAATTTGCATTGATTTTAATGTATATATTTTAATGTATATTTTAATGTGTATAAAAAATTATACTGTATCGAATAATTTATTATTTTGAGGCCGCAATCGTTGTTAGTGGGAATGAACCGTTTTCTGAAGCTCTTGGACATATCATTTCGTCGTGATAAGGATAACTATCGACCACGTATCAATAAGAAGGATTCAGTGAAGGATATTGAGCAGAAGAAAAGCGGCAACTATTTCTTCTTCGACGATGATTGAAATGTGTTAATTTTGAGGCATTTTAGAGTTTTCATCGATGAACTGTGACGATTTTTCCGATTCCTAAAAAGGGTACACCACAGAACTTACTTGGAGAACAAGGCAGATGGTTTAGATTGGTTGCTGCTTTAACCAGATGAGAATCCGGTGTATACGTTGTGGTCTGCTCTAATGAGGTGCAGAATTCGCGAAAATATTCGAGAACAAATGCTCTAAACGCATCGGCATACGTGTGGCGCAGTTTCCTACATCATGCGCTTATTCAATGGGTCGCATGAGAGCAGTTGCTCTCGCAATTTCTGATCAAGTGAGAAAATGCGTCCGGTAGAGCTTCCCACTTTAAGGGAATAGAGCATTTAAACGGATCTGTTTTTCCAAATGCTTTCCCACTCAAAGCCCTTGTCAAGGCAGTCGACTCGTAGAATCAATGCATATTTCGCTTACGTTGAATTTTCTATTACTTTTTTGTAGTTGGTGGACATCTAGAAAGGTAAAGGGTTACTTCCGATGTTGGTTATATCCTTGCGACCTTTAACATTTGGTTCAGTTATCCTTGAGTTAAAACGTCTCCTGTAGACGGACACATGCATAGGTAAACGCAAATAAGGCATTATAACGGAGAACGGTGCAGGTGTGCTATCCTTGTAATGAGCATTTCAAGTGCATTATGTATAAAAACCCCTCAAAGACATATTTTCAAAGTCTTTGGCTGCAATAATTCCTATTCTCCACAGGCTTTGGATTTTGGTGAGAATTCCTTTCCTGCGATGTCCACACATTCAGTAATATGCTCAAAAGTCACTTCATTGATGATGCTTCATTACTTCTTTATTATTATAATTAACCGGTCTGTTCAAATCCACACGAAAACTTGTCACTGTCAAAGCCATCAACTTTTACCATCCAGAAGTGATCGATAAAGGATTTCAGGTTTATACAAGCGACCACAATACCTGTTGCTTTCGAGGTGATTGCATGCTTCCCGATCCCTTTCTGGCGGTATGTGGGACGACTCTTAAAGAGTGTGTGTGCGATGTCAGTTCTATTATCCTCTTATAAGAGACCGTAGACATGGGCGCTGAATGACGTATCGCAGCTTTTTCCAGCTGTTGCATTCACTTATCGCAGCTGCTGGACGAACACCGGTAGCTTTTCTGAAAGACGATGTGAAGTTTCGCTTCTGCAAGGAAAGATCTAAGCGCTCATCTCACGGGCAAATTGGAGTTCTCTAATGTGTTTATGGTGTGTAAGCAGTTCAACTAATGTGATGATTGCTGCCTACAACGATGGTCTACTTGGGTTCTTTCTGGATTGATATATTGCTTTTTCTTGGCTGTTAAGCTGTTATTCTCTTGTCGCCATCGAAATCACCGTGCAGTGTCATATATATGTTGTATGGCTTTGTTTTTACTGCGGTATGTGCTTCCATCCCAAAGTTATTACAGTGGAGTTGCTTCAAGAATGCAGAGTCGAGAGGGGGATTTTTCTCTTCACGTCCACTTTCTTGTTTCCTTTTTACACCAGGTCAATGGCGTCTTTCATGCTCATTGATGAGTCGTTGTGCAACGTTGTTCTCACTGCTGGCATTGTTGTTAAAGAAAATTCCGCTCTGATTGTCTAGTCTCCAATATCAGTTGATAACACATTCAGCTGTACAAGGCTCTCCGCCTTAGACGCTAATGGACTGGACGTGGAAGCGTGTCGTAAAACATTTTGAAGTATTGTTAAGGATGAAAGAGCCAAATATGCGGCACCGGAGGATGGAGAAGTGGAACTTCGACAAGAGGTAAACGTCAGAGGAATCGATGTGGCTAGCTTGATGTTTACGATTAGTTACGGTTAGCAGGAACATTTGTGAGAGATGCAGCTGCCTAAGAAGGAGGGAATAGCGTGTTTGAAATGTTCACGAGTAATGATATTGAAAAGGACGTATAAAAGAGATGGGAGGCGAGTGCTATCCTATGAAAAATGTTCAGATAAGGAACATTGTGAAGCATTTGCTGAGGGGAATAGAAAAGAGGAACGCAAATTGCAGATTGCCGGGGACGGGTACGAAAGCACTCTGTCACAAAACTGCAGATGAAAAGGTCCCGGAAAATCCATTTAAGTGGACTGTTGAGGAAGTTGCTCCTTTCAACTACTTCAGTAGAGGAATGACCATCCGCGCAAACGCACACAGCGGCCGCCGACACAGAAAGAGTAAAAGATCTGTCTCGAGAACCCGAGCGAGCATTTGGTAATGGTGGTCGTATTAGAAGGAGGGGTGACAGAGTTAGATCGGGTAGGGCTATTTAAAAGTAAGTCCGATAGCGATCTGGGACTCACGTCTTATCTAAGGCAAAGAGAAAGACCTGGATGACTCCATCAGTGGTAGGTCTCCTACCGTGAAACAATGTCCCATATAGTGTTCTTTTTTTCCCTGGCATGGCACACTCCGCGAGCGACTCGGCAATAGCTTCAGTTTGTGCAAATTCTTCGAAAAGCATGCAACGCTCTTACCCCAGACCTCGATTCTTCAATGCTCGAGGTGTTCTTCATCTAGTAAGGTCCCCATGCCATCTTATCTAGGCATGGTTTCACTCATTTGAAAGGCACTCACGCAAGGGCATCAAATTTGTGGAGTCAGTCCTGACAGTATTATTAAACGTCGCTCCAGAGAGTTACCTTCTTAGTTTAGGGATAGAATGTCTCGGCCTTGGTACAAACTTGGATCACTTGAATACGGGTCTTCAAATAAAACATCTTTACACTGGATGAAATCATACATGGCTTTATCCTTTTCCATGGCTCTTGAAGTCTTGTACGGCATGTAATAAGGATTGTATGCCTGGCTGGTCTAAACGCAAATCTCAGATAAGATATCTAGCTCCTGTCCAGGCATGACCGGATCGCCTGGTAGCCAACACCTTTGTCGAGGCAATTATTTGTCATGGTTACCTACTACAGTGTGCGAGCAAAAGAAAACACTAACGTCACCTCTGTCATCGTCCCGAGCCTGCGATGGCCGCATCTTGCGGGCTTCACTCAACTGTCAAATCTCTTCAGGCTTCCAACAACCTCAATTAAATTTCCGGCCCTGCATTACCTCTAGAACCTGCAGTTCGGAAACTGGAATCAATGTGTGGGCATAGTCTCCTCGACCCTGCCTTAGCTAACCTTGTTCAGCTGTTTCTGTTTTGTCTGCGAATTTTTGATTTTCTTCAATTACCTTATAAGGCATACAGTCCATTTCGATCTAGAGTCGACTGGTTTTCCTCGCATATGTGACTCATATGGAACCACCACAACTCTTTCACGTCTTCAGAAAAATTGTCAACTAGACGAAAAGCCTTAACAGTTAGCCAACTTTATTCATAAGCCACTGCAGAAAAACGCTTCATTTAGTTGTGGTCTGTTCCGTTAATGGACACAACAGATTTTTGTATAAGGCGACGAGCACTGTTTTGAGACCGTCGAATTACAATAGGAAATTCACACTTACCTGCATTTTGTGAGCGCCTAACAGTTATCTTTTGCATTCTTTTATCTGAAGATAGGTCATTATCGACGTAAACGACCTTTGCAAGTGTATTCTCATCCCAGCATCGTATTCCATACTTATATGTAGCTTTTTCAGATCAGTCAATATAATAAAACAGCTTTATTTGTTTTTCAAATGTGCATGTAATCGTTTATGGCATCAAAAAGAAAGACTAACGTCTAGTTGTCATTTATCTAACATAGAGCACCTTAAGGTGACAAAATATGATCTGAGGTAAACCGACCAATCGTACACGTCGCAGTTGGTCGGGATGTCAGTTACATTCAAAAGGCTGGAAGAACGAAAGGGTGACGAAGATGAAAAATCAGATGAGGGAACGAAGGAACGAAATGCCCACAAAAGTGAAAACAAAGGTACGTAGAAATATTTATGGAAGAGGGAATTATTAAACAAATAATTCGGAACGAAATGACCTCAGCTGAAAAATTCCTGAGTGAATCCCGTGAAATGCTTTGTAGCATTGAAAAGGGGAAGCGGAAAGCGATGGAGGCAATATCTATCGCTCCGTTAGTCGGCAAAGAAGGGAAAAAAATTTCATTTCGAAGGGTGAGAAAAATGTACTCTCGTAAATGGTCTCTCTGTACTCAGACATTCAACAATGGATCTACAGATATCCCGCATTCCAGCAGAACTAGTTACCTTGACATTGTTTTATCACAAAAATTCCTGAATGACAAAGAGCGAAGAGTGAAGTTGGGGAAGGGTTAAGACAAACAGAATGGGGAACTGTTTTTGCCGGAATCGGAAATTGAATATGGCAAAAAACATAATTTTGAGGAAATTCGGGCGAAAGCGTCGAACTGTTATGGAGTTACACAGAGACACTGCGAAAACATAGAGCTTTAACTAACATCTGATAGAGTGAAAAGCTCTAAAATCTAAACGGTAGACATGTACGTTAGTTTTCTTTTCCAAGCGTAGCAGTTGCCTCCCCGATCATATTAAAAATTTGAGGAAAACATGGAAATAGGTCAGTTTTTTCGTAAACCAGCAGCTGTCAGTTCCAATCCCAGTCCTGATTTATGAGCACTACGGAAACATCCGGGTCTTGATAGACAGAATGGGAGCAGCAGACAATGGCGACGACTTATACATTAATAATCAGATGAGGGGAGACAAACTGCAAATAGAAAGAAGAATGCACTGAGCCTTGATGATGATTTTAAAGCATGTCCTTACCCGCACTCGCATCCGAAACTCCATTTTTATACGGCCGGCCCTATCGGTAGAAGCAGTCCCCTACCCTCCCTTGTTGGCAAACTACCATCGTTGACCTCATTTTTTACCTTGGTAATTAAGATATCGGCAACCAAGCTGCATTAAATCCTCTAACAAACGCCTCTTCAATACAACGGTCCGGGACAGACAAGGATTCGCCCAAGCTGACCCACATCTTCAGTCTATCTCCTTCGAGGATGACATCCCCGTTGAACTATTGTTTCCCTCTTCTCAGAACACGAAATGTTAAGTTGCAGGGGTGAGACACGAACTTCTTGTGGTACTTCCGAATGCTTGAAGCGACCATGTTATGCAGATGTCGCACTTCCGAAAATTTTCATTCAGCGGAATAATAACAAGTGAACAGACGGCGTAATTATCTCGTTACTCGCACATGAATACCTAATGAATTTGCTATAAACTGGTGACTGCCAATTTCTAAAGAAACCATTCCATCCTGGTAATACCTCAATACCAAATTCGTGATAATACTCTCTTCATTCATATTTCTCAATGCAAAAATGAAAGGAGGAGAGAACCCCTCCTGTTGGTTTGCACGATGTATGTGCTTTGTAGCTCAATCATCCCACCAACCGCACTTACAAAAAAGTTTTTTTCAGACAAACATTCCAATCTTTCTATTGCTCTATCTGTGCCGAATGGAAATCGAGGCTATCTGAAATGTCCACAGCCTCCGATATCCAAGGATTTACATGGCTTTCTACCGTCAAGCTGATGGATCGACGCGAAAGACGACAAGCATGCAAAATTGTACGATTTACGATACACAGTTAACTTCGTAACTATAGCTTCAAGGGTTTTCGAGATGAAGGAATTGCGTAGAGACAGGAGTTCCCTTCTAATATTTTTACAGGTTTAAAACCTGCCAACTCCAATAATAAAACGCAAGAATTTATTACTACAAGCAATCACAGCAGCATTGAAAACAAGTTGCGGCCCAACAAACAAATCTGCGACAACGTGGAAAATCGCATAGAAGCCGACGAAAAATAAAAAGGTCTCCTCCCCCTCCGCCGCCTTTTGCTAGAAGATCACGATCGCACCTAAAATGCGACAGAATCCATTCACTAATCCATTGGGTTAGCTCTTTAAAAAACTGTCAAAATCATACCGCAGAGGGTCAACCAAGCGAGCGGAAAGTGTGGGCACAATCTGCCCTACCCTAAGACGTTCTCTGATGAAATAACAGGCAGTTGTTTATGCGTCCCTCAATGGGCATAAACGCATGCAATCCAGTTAGCACCTCACTGGGATACCTTCACAAAGCCAAATATTACTATTTGATCACAAATCTCATATCCTACAAATTACTCGCATTATGAATACCATAAACCGTAACAACTATCTTCACTCAACAGACAACTATTATCCAATCTCTTTCACTTGATACATATAATCAACAAATATAACATCACAAGCTCCTAGCAGATATGGCCGACCAGTGATCTCTTCCTGCTGAAATTATGATTGGAACACTAAGCCACGATGCCTAAAATGACCATAATTATAAGCGAATACGAACGAGCATCCCACCCACAGAAGCACCGAAATGAACATCTTACACGGAAATTAACGCTTCCAACTGTATTACAAAGGAATTCTACTCACTGATGCTACCTTGATACAATATGAAAGAATATAACGAATAATCAGCGTTATCACATAGTTACCTTGCTCTCGATTCAGCAAGATAAAATACTGGTTTTTTAACGCGATCCTCCTCCATGATTTGACCCACCCATTTTCAAAAAACTGAATAAAAGAGAGCAATGAAATAATCGTCCCTGTAAAAATGATAAGTTTCTTTACGTTATGATCCCAATTGTGCGCCATGATTGGCCATTCATTACCACCTAAACATTTGCAGTTTCATGTATCCCCTGAAATTTTTATGTCTCCATACAAAAATCACACAATACTCCACTCAGCTACGCTTGAATCTTAATATGTATGCTTCTTACAAGACCGGCCGATGGATGATCTCACCAGATGTGAATGACGAGGAATCACCGATGTGGTCTGAAGGAGAAAATAAGGGGAGCGGTGGGGAGGGGAAAAACCCGCCATTGGTAAGCACTGCAGTTATGAGAACTTCTTGTTTTCACGAAGAATTAACAGCAACAAACTATTGCAGCTTTGATGCCGACAAAAATTTTAGAGAGGACGCTCGCTATATCAACCGCTTCAGCTGATAGAATCTTGGTTCTTGACAAGCGTCAGCTTAGATGTACTTTATGAACATGCGACCACGACCATGTGGGCGTCGGTTGGTCGCGCTCAAACCAGGCCTATTGGTTCGCTTTGAATAAACGTTAGATTCGAAGCTTCCGGAGTTAATGAGTCAAGTAAAAAGCAAATATACGATGAAGGCAGTAGAATGCTACTGTAAGTTTCAGCACTTACAGCTCCAAAACGAAACGGCTTTACGCACAATAACTCACGAGTTCTAATACTATTTTATGCATAACGAGATTTCAGAATTTCCGTTCATATCCTTTCATGGAGGTAACACACATTCAGTAGAGCGCTTTTTGCGTAACTTTTAATGAAAATATCAACTCAACTCATAGTAAAGTATTCCTGTCACATCTCAACAATAGCTTTCAGATAGTCCGAAATAACAAAAAATTGATTGAAATGGAGCAAGAGTTAGTAAATGAATTAAGGAAGAAAAACGCAGAACCGCGAAATCCACTTAAATGAGCAAAATAAACTCTGCTATTATCTTCAACTACGTTCGTCAAACACGACGAAAGTGTTACAGAGCAAACAACCTCCCTTCTCTAACAGCTCTGAATCGAAGAACACAACAAAGACGTCTAGGAACGATGAGTGCACAACAGAAACCATCAAGAATCAAACAGAAGGCATACTTCAACCTGGTGACCGTGGAAGAGCGTCTCGTTGAGCGCGAGAGGCGTCTGCACAGATTCCTTCTCCGTAAGTCCCATATAAGCGAATCTGAAAACCAACTTCCTGCTTCTGGGAGATATATTGTGTGGAGTTGGTGGGAAGGAATAATTGTCACATGATTCTCGTCCCCCTCATTCTTTAGGGTGACCAATGAATCCGTCAGTGAGTACGGCTACCGTGTTCACTGATTCCCGACCATGGAAGTGTGCCCTTAACTCCTTTGCCATCGCAAAATAACCCACCTACAACTAAATACCGATCACCAGAATATCAAACGTTATACTAGCAGGAAATGCAACGCATTTATTTTTCTTGAGTAGAAAGAGGTGCGGGCGCAACACACGCAGTTCCCTTCTGACTCATGCATGCGACTGCATCACATTCTGCTCATTCATCAAACCTGAGGTCTGTAAAAGCTGTGTCGACGTTGTGATGCGGATGAACGGACAAAGTATGAAAAATTCTTACAGCGTATAGAAATAAGAACATCCACCAATCGCCCAATTCCAGTTGGCGATCCACGGTCCTCTTCCTCTCCTTCCTCAACCTCAAGGCAGAGCAGGAGGTGTGAAACGGAATGACCCTTAGTTTGTGACGAGGAAATTACATTACAATTTTGGTTCATTCTGTTCATAGACAAGAATATGCCGACGATTCACAGACTCCATCCCGTTAAATCACTCTCCCGAAAAACACTGAGGAAGGAAAAACACAATACGGAAAACGGAATAATCGGTGCTCAATGGAGATCTTTTTCCGAAATTTTAATCCCGTGCCAATTTCCAGATGATTCGAAAATGGAAATGCCAGAAGCAAATCCAGTGAGCCCTCATCTGTTGTTACAAGCGCATATAAAATGACATCAGAGAAGCTAGACCATATCAGCGCACGATATATACACAGAGGATTTAAGAACCCAAGGGCATCTTTCCGGGGCTCAAACGAATCTTCATACATCTCTCTCAGTTTCATAAACTTTAGGCTGTTTGCACAGCACAAATAAACCAAACAAATCAAGGCAGACGACATACAAGTAGACCTTGACGCAATCAGGCAAGAGACAATATTTTTTCTCTAAAACCCATTACAGACCATTTCAAACCTGCCTGTACGAAATTCCTTTCAGCAGGACCCTTACAGGTATTGTATTTTCAAGAACTTTCAGGAATTCAGGAAGACAGGAATTCTCAACAACATTCGGAATGATTTCCGGGCACTAATAATCAGTGATTAAGGCACCACTCGTCATTCTGCTTTCCCGCGTCATCGTACGGTTCGCGAAACTGCGTCCGATTGCTGACAAGATAAGACATAGTATCGTCAGCAGTCCGCAAACGTGAAAGAAAGAACAAAAAGCTAGATATATTAATGAAATTATCCCTTGCATCGATGGAAAGAAAGTTGTACAGATGATTTCAAATGGCCGAACTCATGAACCACCTGTCAGGAAATAAACACATTTGCAAGATCCAGAAAATGCTAGACAAAAGAAACCGAGAAGCATGTTTCAGTGGCTAGGATATGCGCCTTTGCATCAGGCTCATCTGACCAAACAACGTAATTATCGAGCAAAAAAGTAAAGTAAGCGGGTTAATATTTCAGTGGGCAGATTCTTAGTGTCGATCTGCTATAGTGAAACCTTTCAGTGGCTCGATCGGTGTCAGGTGCAAATAGGTTTTTTGTCACGTTTAAACGTGTCCAGCTACTTTCGAATTAAATGGACCAGCGTAAGAACACGATCTCGGCGGTAAAACTATGATCGTGATGCTGTACATTCTACCCGAAATTCCTTCAACGCCAGCTTGAGTGGCTTCTGTTTTGAAACTAATTAACATAAAGACAAATCGACACAAGCATAAGTAGGGATAGAGAGGGCATCATCGTGACACCATTGGCGCACGAGAAGTAGAAATCCGAAGATATCCCTTCACTCGGCAAATTTTTCCTTGCATCGTGGAAATAGTGACAATAACGTGAACACAAAGCGAGGCAAAAAACAGCATAAGAGAAACCTCAATGTCCAGTGCCTTTCCGTGGAACGATGAAAAAAGAGGATCAAAACTCCCGTTGTCAATATAAATCGAACGGCTATCAGCTGGTGGCAGGTGGCCTACTCGAATTCATACTGAACTGCTTCTCGACCTTGACCTGCAGGCGTCGAAGCATCCCTGCCTCTTCTTCGATCTGTTTCAGGTGGCACTTCGGAAGGTCCATTTCCTAATATACAAGTTCGAAGTGAACTCAGGATAAGCAGGCAATTTTATCAATTTGGCAGCGAATTTTCATCAACTCGACAGATCTCTGCAAATAATGAAACCAAAAATGATAGATGAAAATATTTTCGCCTCCAAGCTGTGCAGAAACCCACAGAAAACTTTCGGTATCAAGGACTGTGCAGAACGGTGGCAAATCGAACAAAACTTCATCTAAGGCATGTCCAATTCTCAAAGTGGAAATGTGTGCTAATGCTCAACCAAACAGACAATAGCAACAGACAATTACGAATTCTACAGGAGCGACACAGCCCTGTATTTATTTTCTTGGAAACCAGAGACTGACGCTTATTTCTGAACACGGTCTCCACACATTAAATGCATCCAAGCTGAGGCGATTCTGACAACATGAAGCGATGAATGACTGCTGAAGGGAGAGTGAATGGCTGCGAAAATGAATGAAAGATACGGAATCCTTTCCCGTTCCTCGGCCAATCACCACACCCTAAAATTTTACGTTCACCTTGAATCACTTCTCGAGTTTTGCCACATATCTTTAAAATAAGTATTCTCGTTTAATGTAATGGCTTCTCCAACTGTGAAAAAATCATTCAACTGAAAAAATCAAAAAATCGATCCTGGAAATGACAGAATATCGGCGCAGAGATGAATGAAAATTTACTTCCCATATCTACACTGATATGACTCGATCACTTGATATGACTCGATCACTTACGTCCGAACAGCTCTTTCTTCTGACGCCTTTGCTGGGGTCATTTCTCACCTCTATTGCTTCTAAAGATGACCACCTCTCCGCCGATGCTGCCTTTTCAAATTATCATTACCACAGCTAGTGTCACTTTTTTCTCCGAATGTCGTCCTTATCGTCTCCTTGATGGTTGCTCCGTTCGTTGGTTTATTTGGAGGCGTCTGCTGTTTGTTGGCTGTTCTATTTTTTGCTCGACGTTTCCGTCAAAAACCGCATTACGATTCGTGCGGTTATTTCCGAAATTCCAGACTAGGGACCACAGTTTTTCGCATCGTCTTCCATGTTACATTTGCGAAGCCCGAAGTAGACTGCACTTTCCTCCCCTATCCACCTCACTCTGTTTAAAGCTTCTCATAGATAGTTAGAGGTAATATGGAAATACAAAGTTGGGATATGCGTATGCATCAATTTTCATTCATTTGTTGTCTTATCTATTCATCCATAATATTTACACCACCATTATAAGTGG
The DNA here is from genome assembly GCA_037576465.1 of Parascaris univalens. Lineage (NCBI taxonomy): Eukaryota > Metazoa > Nematoda > Chromadorea > Rhabditida > Ascarididae > Parascaris > Parascaris univalens. The sequence continues at coordinate 12,595,230 of CM075173.1, forward strand.
CGGAAGTGTAAAGCATAACGTGGTGGGGATGCATAGGATCCGTGGCAGAAGAATTCATGCGATATTTCCAGAAACTTCCAAGCCAGAGTCTGAGTCCTTAACATAGTGTTTCTTTTTCGATTTGCAAGTCCTAAAATCGTACGAATTTAACAAAGAAGTCTCTGTACAATTATGTGATTCGATGCCATCACCTCAGTTACCTATGCGACCGTTGGTTACAGGTTCATTCCGTCCACCTCTCCAGAGCATTCCTTCAAACGGTTTCTCGCCCTACGCACTTCTCTTAAGATGCCGACAGTTATCGTATCACTGGCGAGGCAGCCAGGAGTACATACGGAATTGCATTATTCGAATGTGGCGGTATGTGTGACTGAAGCGCATTTATTCCATAGAGTATTGTTGCAGTTTGCGGATGAAGGAAGTGGGGATCCTGAAAAGTCGTTGTGCAATGCTTAAAGTGGGTTTGTAATTAATGCCAAATGAGAGGATCGCTATTTTCGGTCTACTCGGAATCGAACTTTTCCCGGTCTTCTGGGCTGTAATACCCACATCAATTTGAAAGTGGTAGGCTTTTAGCGTCTCATTTTCCTCTTTTGATACTGGTAGATTTCTTTTGCAAACTTAAAACAATCTTATACTCCTGATTTGTCTATTTCGTAGAAGGAGGGATTCTGTTCTCTTTGAGAGTGTGTTCCTCTCTTGTTGCTTCTTCACAAGATGAACATGGCTATAAGTGAACTCATGCTGAGTGTTCGATCGTCTCGTACCTGTTCGATGTTAATATAAATAGGTGTTTTAGGTGATCGGTAGAGGATCGTTCGGAATGGTGCATTTGGCAATATTGACGAACTCAGGAGAAGCGGTTGCAATCAAAAAAGTGTTGCAAGACGGACTTTTCAAGCACCGCAAACTTCTTCAGATCGTGGGAGTTCTCGACCACAGAAACGTCGTTCAGTTGAAGTCATATTTTTATTCTCATGGAGCGAACGACGCAGAAGTATACCTTAATCTCATATTGGAGTGAGTGCTTTTTGTTATTCTCTCCCAAGTAAATTTTTTTGTGTGCCGTTTTTCACTTCACTTTTACTTAAATTGTACTATTTCCCTGGTGCCAGTTATTTTATTGTGCCTTTGGGGTCGGCACGAGTCGCTGTTGTAAGCTGTCTGTGGGATTTGGCCCATCCAGAGTAACTGTGATCTTCTTCGTATGCTTAGAGCATGAAAGCACGAGATGGCACAAATGGGAGGAAATATGCATTGAAACTAAATGCCCCAATATAGTTGCAAAATTATGTAAACACGCAAAACAGCTCGGAAAGACCTGATATTAGTGGGAGGGAAAGCTGAAATCAGTCGTGATGTTGTTTTGAAGGGACGTTGTTTTTATCGTTAGATTATCGACTTCTATCTCCGTTCATCAAAAAACGAGATTCTGGCGTGCCTGCAAGTTGAAAATATTTTTTGCTTTCTGTTTTGCCCTGCTTAATGTTCGCAGTTTGCTGAATCGTTCGAAGAAAGAAGCGACTGCGAGAGCGGCTGTGTTCCCTGGAGACGCACAAAACGTTGCAGCTTGTCGTAGTCGACACTGTTTTCAGAAAATGAGGCATTTGAGGAGCGGAGGGGTGGTGTATACATCTGCTGATGCGCCATACCTGATTATTTTCAGCAAAGTTGCAATGTCGACTTCGTCGTTTTGTTGGTGAATTTTTCTCAACACTTAAAGAAACGTTAAGAAATGATTGAGTTAAAGGGTCGTCTTGAAAGTCGAAGAAAACTTGCTCGTTTGGGGGATGGGGGAAGGGGAGGAAATTTTCTTGCGCGAGATGAGCAACAGCTTTTCTCCATTTATATGCATTTTAGGTACATCCCTGAGATGTGGATCATGTTGAGAGACACTACTCCAGATTATGATAGCCTATCCGTCTTATCTATGTCAAGCTGTATTCGTTCCAGCTTTTCCGGGCATTAGCATATATTCACAACGTAGGTTTGTTTCGGGTGAAATTGCTTTTTTTCTTCCTATTCCACCACTTCTTCTGGTTCATGCATATGTTCCCTTGTTTAGATTCTTCTTTTATATTGTTGCAATTATTTGCTTGAAGGTTTTGTTCCGGATATGTTGATGTACCAAGATGAGCATATTAGTTTATAAATTGCTTCGCCATGTACTGTTTGAAGGCTAGTTATGCAAGTATTGAAGCAACCTGGTGATTTAAATATAATCCGTGTATAGATAAGACGTAGATTCATCGCTTGCCAATATCGTGTTGGCAGTGTCCACGCATTTTGCTCCACACGTTGTTATATTTCTCTTGGCGAAAGTAATAAGTGATTCTTTCATTGCTACTGTTGATGAAATACGTGGGATTATCCCAAAAAGTAGTTATTTCGGCAACGATGTTTGCAGTAAAGCCAAACCTTCATTTTTAAAGAAATATAGGTTTGTGTAGAAGAAAAACGAGTCCTCGACCAACGGTTGGAAGGGAATTCGAAGCGAACTGGCAAGTTACCCCAGTTGAGTTATTATACGCTGTTTGATTGCTTTCAGAATGATTTGAAGTTTTTAGGAGTATGCCACCGAGATATAAAGCCCCAAAACCTGCTCATCGATCCGGTGTTGGAACTATGCGATTTTGGATCAGCGAAATATTTTGTGGAAGGCGAGTCAAATTTGTCTTACATCTGCTCGCGTTATTATCGGGCGCCGGAGTTGATGTTTGGAGCAACGAATTATAAGCACAGGTGAGTTTCGTACACTTCACTAGCGTAATTGTTGTTTTTCATTCAGTTGATGCCGTATGAACTATTGCCCGTTCCGAAAGTGCGTTTTTCAAATCGCACTCCACTTTGCCACCAACGGTTCTCAATAAATAACGACGTGTATTGTTGCTTTACCAGAATGACATCTGACAGCCCGCCTGTCTTGTGTTTCTCGAGGATGAGGATTACAAGTAGATGTAGGTATCGTAAGCTCCCAAGGACCTCGTAAGCATAATCGGTGACTTAGACCCTTTTGAACGCCGATACCATCGACAACAAGATTGCCGCGCAAAATGCGGACTGAGACTCCTATCTTTCAACACTCTGCCTCAATATACCAAAGCACAGCGCAAGCAGACATTTGGAAACTGGCATAGAGGTATCAAGGGAGTTGTTCACACAACGGCTTCACGCAGATTATTTTCGATCCCCTTTATAATAAAAAGGCATTTTAATTCTGTTGTCTATAGTTACTCTGGCATGAGCACAGACAGCTAGTGATGATCTTGAAGAAGACGCCGGAAGCTGAAAGGAGTGTGTGGAAGGTGTAACCTTTGAATTCCCTTGGGGAAAAATTCAAAATAAGATCAAATTCCTCAGTTATTCTTTTGTGAAACTCAGCATTTACGCTCTTCAATGAGGGCTACATTTACGAACTTTAATTCCACCTTTTAACGCGTATCCCACTAAATTTAAAATCTGCCCAATGAACCCTTCGGAAGTCGTGTCTGTGGCTCGAGCTTTACGCATTTGCGCAATTTATGCTTGAATGAATGTTTTAACAATCTGGCGAGAAGCAGTGCGAGCCAGAGGTATCGCAGGTAATTATCAGCAATGTGCCGTTTGAAAAATGGTGCATTTGGGAGCAGAAATAAATCCGGGGAAATGCAAATGATAAGACCGAAGCTACTCCAGGATGCGGGATCCCGAAGGATACTGAAAACTGAATACAGAAGGAAGCGGATGGGTCACTGTTTAGGAAAAGGTGATGGGACCTCTATTGGCGAACCAGACATGCCAAAAAGGGAAGATCGTTTCCCCATATGTGCCACCTCCTGCCGATGAAATATGAAAAATTTTCATGGAAAATAGCTTTTAATAGTAAGTGGGACAGCATGAGTAGAAGGAATTGTCTCTGGGTTTCGTTAATTCCCTGGGAAAAGCACAGACCAGGATCTCATCGTGGGTCATTTTCGATGTGCATTTTAAAAAACCTTGCATATTGTTGCCATCCCTTTGTCCACAGCATCCGTGTACAGCCCCTCACCTCAACAGCGAATTGGCGAGGGATAATGTCACCGTTTCTGACCTTCCCGTCGAATATCTACTGACAAAAATTTTGTAAAAGTCTAAACTCTGAAAATAACACTGTTCCATGCAAACTCTATGCCACCTTTCTTATTTATAAGCCCAAGGGTTGTGAACGAATGTGAAACATTCCACGAATATATTCCATTTTCACGTAAAGTTATCACTTATTCGATTGCACGATGGAGTTGAAGCTGTGGGTTTTATTATGAAAAGAGTGTTGCTGAAAACGATGACATTCAGGCTGGCTCAATCAGGTATCCACAGCGAGAAGATAAACACCACGTGAGCGTACAAGTAAACAGACATGAGTACATAAATGCACATAAACACAGCTCACCAACGCAGATATGATTCTATAAAAACACCTTGAAACGTCAGCTATGGTCTTGCAGACAAGGAGTACTGCAGTATTCACGGAGGCACTCAAAGGCGACATATCGATAGCAGATTTCAGATAATGAGTCGTATTACAGGTGAAGGCGGTCACTCATACTTATACGACGATTGACACAGCAAAGGATAAGACGGTGCTGGACAATCGATGAAATACACCGGTTAGGAAGTGGAAATTACCTGCAGATGATATCCTCCAGCTCGTTGTTTGTTTTACGAATACTGCCACTGAAATTAAAGTGTACCTTCAGTCGACCTTGTAACGATCTTTTTGTCTAAGTTTCTGTCAACATGACGAGAAAGTAAAGGATTTCCTGCAGCATTCAGCCAGTCGCGATACTGGATGAAAAAGCGCGGCAAGGTCGAGAAAAACCTGTTTTGACCTGAAATTATGAGACCGGAAAGTGTAAAATGTCCTACCACCACTTCCGGTACGCTGCTGATACAGGGCAAATTAAACGCTGGATAGCACGTTTTGGATGAAGGTATTCTTACTCAGAAAATTGAAAACAGGTGGAAATGAAAAAAAAGACCATAATGTTCGATGACTGCATCAAGCTAAGACACCACCGCTAGCCTGAAAAACGCCTGAATAATCATTACACCCTTCGCACCCCTCAGAGCAATTCCTTGCATTAATTTAGGGATGAAATCTATCTAATACAGGAGTTAACTGGATGTAACTGGAACTGCCACTACACAGACAATAACAACAATCACTAAAAATGAATATCAAGGACGACGTCGCTCAATTCACCTTTAGGTCCATCCTCTTGGTATTGTCGTCGTTTCTGTTATTTATGAAATCTATTTCTAAAAGGAACCGAGAAAATGTACATACTTGGTTTTTTTCTCGGTGCCGCTTTTCCAAATTTTCGATCCTCATAGAGGCCTATGGAGATGGAATTTAATGCTAGGAAATCCTAAAAAGATAAAATACGTAAGGTAAACCAAATCTTCTGGCAATATGAAGAGCAAAGAGAACGGGGCGTTGCAAGGTGAAGAGAGTGCAGGTTCCCCAATCGTTTTTGAATCCGCTCTCGCGTGAATCAATTCCGGTGAAGTGATATGCATTCAGAAAGAAGGGCAATGCTTGCATTGACGTAACCACAGCAAATTATCCTTTCCTGGAAACGTCTCATTGTTGCGCTATTACTTCATTGGTATGTCCTGTTCCAATAAGAAGGGTGAGGAGACTGTTCGGCTTGATAGTCTTATCGATCGAGTATGCAAGCTGGGATGGGGAGGGAGAAAGGAATATAGGGGAAAAGAGTACATATTGCTACACCCTTTGGTTGCAAAGTGGTCAAAACTTCCACTCTAATATGCCACGTTTGCGTGATGTTCCAAATTGTGTGAATGGCAAGTATATTCCAAATGTCATTTTCTCGTCGACTTTCAAACTTTGTATCGATTAAATGAAACCGATGTTGAGACATTAAAATAAGCAAAAAATTATAATGGGTGTTGTATGGACACGATAAACTGAACACGCCTCCGAAATAACTCCCTACTGACTTCACGTAGACGTTCGTCCTCTCCAGTCCATTCACTATCGTGGAAAAATCATTCATGAAAAGAGAACACTTATACGTGCATGCTCATTTTATGATAAAATTGTACGATTCATTTGACATAAGACTTCTTTCAAAGCACCGAGCATTTCTTATTGTAATTTTGTGATGGGTCAAAACTGCGCTTAGCTTATTATGGAAAGAAATCGATTCCCTGCAGTGAAAAACACAATCAGTAGCGATTATTTTCGTGAAGTCTTCAAAGATCAATGGGAACAGTACGTCCTGCAATTTGAGTCACATAAGATCAACACGGGCTTGGCAAACACCGTAGAGCATGTTTCGTGAGGCCAGCCTGAGGCAAAATCAAAAGCGTGCAGAAGAGATCGTCGTGGGCCACGTTTTGTTTCCTCCTACTAGATTGGTCGTCAGGTCGAATGGGCCTGCGAATGGCTGTTGCAGTGCACGGGTTATAGCCCAACGTTCGACTGCTATCGACATTTTTTATTGTCCCTTCGCGTTTCTCACCTTGTAGTATAAATGTGATAAATTGTCCACTCTCTACACCTGCGTAGTTTTTGCTCGACCGCAGCCTGGTAGGGAGTGTAGATCCTCAAAGCGACTTGGACGACTACAGGAGCTAGTAGGAGCTGACCCTTGCACTGAAATCAGGTTCCCCCTAGGTCCGAGCCTTTGACAGCAACTGTTCGGTTCGCAAAAACAACTAAAACTTCATGAAAATCAATTTTTAGAAACGTCATCCCTCAATATCCCTTCGTTACTTCAGTTAATATCCATCCCTATCCCCCTCTCATTCATCTCAGTCGGACCCGTGATCACAAATAGTGACTGCTGAAAGGAACCACCGATGGGAACTAAATCAGGCTAAAGAGACTACAGTTAGTTAACGAGAATTACTATCCGCTGAGTGACAAGACAGTTCTCTCCCTCAATTCCGATTATGGTAACGGTAAATGAGAGTAGACTATATCCTGAAGGCGTTCCACATTATCTCATTTCTTTCGCGCAACCGATTTGCGAGCATGAAGGCTTCCTTTTGGCATTCCAGACAAAACGTTTGTGAGGGGAGCGAATGACAGCGCTTGATTGGGTGCTTAACCACGAACTATGCAACCACGTCCGTGAAAATGGATTGAAGGAAAATTCGCTTTTCAATCCAATGCGTCGAGGAAAGGATTTGTCGGCGTTCGCCATTGCGATGGAAAAACAAAGTAATTCCGATGCCGAATCTCCGATAAAACGTGGGCAGATTGGTCACCGTCTGGGAACACTTCGATTGATCTTCCACCCCTTGACTTCACAGATCGATAACCGAATTATTTAGTCTACAGTGAGAACCAGAAGGAGGCAAAATGAAGGGCTTCCCACATCGGATCAAAGTGATCACGCTTGGCATACGTTATTGAGCTGCTTTTGTGTTTTGTGCGCAGTCTTTTTGCTCATCTGTTCACAACACAATTTTTAGGCATTTGCAGTCCCTCACCCCATATTCTGTGGGGGTTTCTTCTGCACCATGTTCATTATTGCATTTGTGCTTCTATCCTTCCGATCCTTGATGCTCACATTCTTTATTTCACTGCCGAGTAGAGTGGTGGAATGAGTCGCATGCACAAGCTCCTTATACGGAAACAAACCATTCTTCTTGAAGTAAGGCTCGCGCTCATGGGTAATTTCTTCCTGAGTTTAGGTTACAAACACTTCTCATTGAACGCAGCCTTACACTATTAAGACTAACTCGTACAAATGAACGGCTTACCTTTATATGTACGAACTTTAACAGCTACATGTGAATGGCAGAAAAAATAATGGGAAGAACCCGACATGGTCAGAAATGAACGGGTGGGATCTAGATTGGATTCGGTTGCTGTCGTAATCAAACGCAAAAAGGACGCCAACAACGGGCACAAGTTGGACTTGAGCAACTCAAAACATGGAGAACCCGGCAGCAGGTTGCCAAAAAAATCAGCAAAAGATACTGTTATCAAGCAGTCTTGCCACACTCGACGGTAGTCAGTGCATTCTGCAGGTCGCGGTTCAGAATCGGGTCATCTTCATGTGAGAACCATGAAAGCCACTTTATGCTGATTTCGACAGGGAATCTGCCTGAACATTGCGTGATTCTAAAGACAATCCGGCGTAGAATACGCTACTTGATGTTGGGTTTTTTGCGATGTAACTGGAGTTCCCGCAGGATTCCTAAGACATGAGGCCGTGTATTTCTGAAGCTTTCCAAGGAAGCGATTACTGCTTCACGTATTTGCACACATTGAGCTTCTTAGAAGTGGTAAGCTTGAGTCTTCAAGGTTGCATGAGGTCTTAACTTAAGGTGTGATATGAGGCTATGCGTTTGGAATGTTAGGCTCTCAAGTCAGTGAGGTTTTAGCTCTCTGTGTCGTTTTTTAGGCAGCTGATTAGGCAGAAAGTTGTCTGATTGCGGTGATCAGAAAAGGAGGTTGCTCCTTTGAGTGGAGGTTTTTTAACGATAGAGGTGTAAGGAATCATCTGCATGGGTAGAGGAACGGTGGGCAATTGTTTTTTTGGGGGGGGAGGAGGGGAGGAGGGAAGGGGAGGAGAAATACGGCATAGATAAAGTGTTGCATCAGTGCATAGTTTCCTATTTCCGCTGTTCAGTAATCTGTTCTGCTGAAGTCTTAAGCAGTTCCATTATTTCTTTGGAATTAAAGACTTGATTCGGTATAACCTCAACATCGTCATTGCAGTTGAAACCGTTCCTGGAGGTTTACTGCTGGTCGGCGTTCGAACTATTTGTGCTGCACCGAGAAAGGATTTCAGGATGAGTAAAGCCGCTCTTGAGGATAAGGGCAAGTATTTCATCCGATTCAATTCTCTTTGCGTAAAAGATGTCAGAAATACTATGTCGCAAAAGATATCCTAATTTAGAGCGGTTGGCACACCACCCAGCACTCCACAGGTTCTGTATCAGTTGTCAGCTGGTGACTGGCGGAGGACGGATGTGATTTTACGCTGGGTGCTGCTTCGTGACCATCTGGTTTCAAACTCTGGCCTCTTCTTGTCTTCGAAGGAAGCGAGTACTGCGGATTTGATTGTTCAAGCAATAAAAAGAAACAGCCTTTCCACTCTCGTTCTTTGTGCAGTTGCTGTGAATTGTTTTTCTGATTTGTTAAGTATTGCACATTTGTCTAATGAAATTTCAGTCTTATGGATGTGTCTGTATAGAGAGAGGAAACCGTTTTTTACGGGCGCATTTTGCTCGAATCACTTCCATTGAACTCCGTAAATAAAGAACTTTTAAGCGATGAAGGCCATAATCGATTACATGGTGACTCAAAATCGACCTTACGGCGCCACCGATGTCTACAATAATCTTCATCAAGAATTCGGCAAAACGGCACGTTAAATTTTCAACTACGATCTTGCTCACTGTTGGTTGAAAAAGCACGCATTTATCCACGTTGTTATGTTAAATGTAAAACGAATTAAGGGGCACGAAATTCTTTTTATAAATGGCATAAGAGCTTAGCCATTCCCATTGAGGGAACAGCGATCATTTATGAGGAAGCATTGTCGAAACACGTTAGTTTGGTTTCCGTCCTCTTAGTTAAGAATGTCTTTCAGCTGGTGGTTAAATGTCTGGATAGTGCAGTAGAGAGCGGTATCCTGCGTGAGAAGGCAATCTCAAAACAGAAAATCTACTATGCTAACCAGGTTTGCGTCATGTGCACCGCCACTCTCTCTTCACTTTTATAGAAAAATATCCTTAAGCACTTGCAGAATTCAACAGAAATGATTTTGCTATCGATTTACGGAAGAAAATTTTGACATGTTGATTTACGAAGCGTTGTGCAACCAGTAGTATGCATTGACTCAGTTATGCTAGGTTAGTTTATTTCGAGAATGGTGTTTTACCGGAGAAGCCAGCGGGAAATATACCCAGATAATCGCGAGTACATGTAAATATGGTAGTGTGGTACAGCAGCTGCTCTGAAAAACGTAGGCTAGTCGAAGAGGAATAAAAGCTACATATCGCCTTAACGTGGCATGAAAGATTTAAGTAGGACGACGCCTCCTGCACGTCAATGAGGGACTACCTAATTAAGCCGAACCCCTAGAACGAAGCTTCAAAGCACTTCACGATGATTAAATGCAAATGTGTGAGCAGTTAGTTTGTGAGTCTTAACTGTTATTCATGCAGGATAATCTGGAGACGTGCGGGGATAACGAACTAATGGCGATGGATCGCGAAATCACTGAGAAGAGCGAACGTTTAAACGAGCTCAATGCTCAGCTTAAGTCGATGCTTAGCGGTACTCCTTACTTCATCACATGGCATATGTGAAGTAATGATTGTCTCCAAAATTGCTATCTGCCTTCTTCTTTCATTTTCCTGCAAATAATGTGCAATTCGTCGCGTTAATAAGAGTGAATGTAGGTCAAATTGCAAACCGCAAAAACTTTATTAATCCATTATATGAAAGTGCCGATATAATGAATCAAAGGCAGTAGCAAGTGATGCCGATAACGTTGTTTTGCAGAGCTCAGGTCACTCGAGTCAACACTTACAACAGCCAAGCTTATTGAAGCGACAAACTCCCTTGAAATCCAGGTTTCTTTTATGGTTGTCTGGTGAGTGTTTGGTAGTATATTCAGCCAGGGACCCACATCCATTGTGACGAGAGTATGTATTGTTATCATCTTTGCCATCCAACTATCTTTCTCATTGATTCACAGTCATGTCTTTACCTACTAGTGCATACAGCTGCTATCGGTTGGAATATTTCCGTAACAACATTTCAGTAAATATGCTGATGAGCAGGTATGCCAGAAGGGTGAAATTTGTTTGAGTTGAAGCTTGTGTTTCGCAATAAAGACCGGCGACATCAGAACTCTTTGCTTCAAGACAGACAGTGTCGAAGGAAAATTCAGTTCTTCACTTCTTTTTTCCAGCACTGATATATGGAAACCAGAGAATTCTGGTTTCCACTGCAGCTCTTATCACATCCGGCCCTGTCTTCCATCTGGCAAAGTTTGATTTTAAATCCCTTATTTTCAGAAATGCACTGCTCCAGTACGCACTTTCATTTACCAGTAGGCCGAGTTTTTAACATCAGTAGTTGGTACAATGTGGAGACCGCTTACCGTGAGCGGTAATTTTCAACAGCGATACCATCGGCCTGACATGTCCTGGTCCCATTTCTGTATATAAAGGAAGGGTGACAACAACGAGCAGAAGATGGGTGCAATCACGAGTGAAAGCGAACGATACACCAGCGAAAAGTGAACCTGCACTAGCCGTTTTGAGGGCCATTTATACAGGCCTCAGTACATGATAGATATTTCTTATCGCCACCTGAAACCTAAGCGATCCATTGTCGAAGGCGAATATCTTGCTTTGCCAACACCTAATCGTCGCCGGAAGCTCAGCGACGAAGACGAATATTTTGATTTAATGGCTACGACGATTCTGCAAACTTTTCCGTTTAATCTGCTGCATAAATTTTATTTTATTCTAAATTAGTTCAGCGGAGATTAAACTGTTTTCCTTCTCTCTCTTCCCGTTCGCGACAATATTGATTATTGCTTTATGGAGATACAGCGAAAACTTGATGGTTTAGAGTGAAGTACTTCTGTCAATAGATTGTACTTCGGCACCTTTAGTCCTCCGAATTAGAGAGCTCAGCGGAGACCAGGGCGCCTCATAGTGCCCTCTCTTTCAGTGGTTCGACTATTATGATCGACGTGACTTAGTGGGCAAAGGGTTGATGAAGCATTTACTGTTTAGATATCGGGAATGGAGAAGTGCAAAAGTGAGGAGGAAGCAAATCGGGCTGCGGTAAACATGAACGATAAAAGAGATGCTGAGCAGAGGTATCGATCCTTGGATGCGTTATTCAGAAAACGAAAGCGGATTGCCGAAGAAATGATTTCCGTTATTCACGAAAATTGCCCTTTGCAGAAAAAGGCACTCTTGGTAAGCATTCGTATTCGACAACCTATAATTACATAATGAGAAAGTCCGTTTACTTGATGACCCATCCTGACCCCCTTCCTCATCCCTTCGCATGAATAGTTTTAAGCAGCAGGTTAAACGGTCAGAGACAGATATATTACATAGTCCTTTCAGAGTGGTGAGATGCAGTCTTGTAGGTTTGTCCTGCGGGCAATGTGCAGCGACGATGGAGGATTGCTTCAGATACAGCAGATAATACGCCACTTTCATCACTGTTTTTCCTCGCAGGAATATGCATAAGAAAAACAGTCGTGCAACACTTTCCGTCTTCGTAAAAAGCGACATTCATCGTTTCGGGCTGTAAGGAGTGCAGAAGCGCTCTAAGATGCGGTGATATTGTTTGGAAAACGCTGAAATGAACATCAATCTTTTGGCAACAGTAACCTCACCTGTGCGTTTAGGAGGCGTGTCATAGTTAACATAACTGTTGAAAGATGAAAAAAAAATGAATATTCATTTCAGGAAGAAATGGGGATCGAAGTGGACTGAAATCTTCAAAAGCAAATTTTGTTCTCTTCTCGCAACTCGCGGCAGCCAGTAATCTAGATAGTTCGCCTCATCGAAACCGTTCATTTGCTTGGTAGAAATTCCTGAAATCTGATCATCTTGAAGTGGTCGATATATGTGAGTGCAGACATATGCGTTTTCGGGAAATTGTTTGTCTGTCATGTACGGCTCTTTCGATTTCTCCCTTCCCCTTCAGTCATTTTCGAAACGGTTTCTGAGGTTTTGTTGTGCCGCTGAATGAAATTTAAGTTGATAATTTCATCAATGCTGCCTGCTGTTTTGGACGTTTGTTGTTGACGTAAGTTGTTTAGTGACTTTCAGCGACACATCTGAATGCTTAAAAAGATGAGCCGCAGTTGTGCGTTATAGTCGCATTAAAAAAAGCCATTTGGATGTTCCTTTTGTCATGCTTCGTAAAGTGCAGTTTATCTGTAACGAATATCCATCGAAGTGTGAATGAATCATGGGTTTGTTGGTCTCACCGAGCTTTACGTACTCGGAACGAATAAATGGGCATTTCTAGCAGTATATCCAAAGGGCTGTTTACCTACTGCCTAAAGAAGTTTTAACGTAAGGGTAAACCGCTAATGGCAACCGGCGGTTTTTTTCCAACTGTACCGACATGACCCTTTTTCCATGAGTATCTGTCACTGAGATTTGACGCATTCAACTGCGTGGTACTAAAAGAAAAAAAGCTCGCTGCACCAGTCTAAATGAAAAGCTCCACCGCAGTCGTTTATATGCCTCTTTCATGAGTCAGCTAACGCACAGCGCACCTTTATAGTGTCTGACTAAAAAAGCTCTCCACTTTTTCACTGTTGCACTGCTATTGTTCAAACGGGGTGGCAATGAGAGCTGGACAGTCTCGGACGTCAAGTTTCACCGCGCTACATCAGAAATCATCATAGAACTGAGGATAATGCACACAGCGTCAAACGGGTTAGCAATGTGTATCCAACAAGCAAAGAGGCTACGCATTAAAACAGACCAAAGAAAAAACACATATCAGTAACCTCGATCGATAAACGAGGAGTCGATAAGTGGTCGTTCCCACAACATCTTTCATCCAACTTAATGCATGTGGTTGTCGACGAAACTTGAACACATATACAAGTGAGAGTAATGGAAATAATGTACAACCAGATCGGGAAATCCTGCAATATGAAGGAACTCTACAGCAGATTTTTTTTGTTTTGGAAGAACTTTCCCTGCCTGAAATGGGATAACTGCGGCTGTAAAGATTTCTCCATTCTCGCTTTCAACTGCCTCATAAGCCATTACATTAACTCTTTCGTTGATAACATCCCTCTGTGTTTCAGTGAAAAGCTCATAATGAGGCGGGAACTTCCTGAGAATAGCGGAAAACAATAGAGGATGTCTATTGACGACTCGCATGATGCAAAACGAGCATTCTTATAGCAACACTCTATGTCCTCTGCTGGCCCATGCTGGAGTGACGTATACTGCGGTGCATTTTGTCCTGATCCGGGTAACTTCATTACTCGATAACTGGAAGTACTCAGGCGAGCGAATGATACAGCAATCAGTAAAATGGAAATATAGGGAGCAGATGCTCTGAAAGCCAGAATTTCCCTCTAAGCAGCCCTGGCCCGGGAGGGTTACCGCATGAACAAATATTCCCAACTTTTTCCCCTTTTTCGCTAAGAATATACGCCATATGCCTTACATCAGATCTCTCGCACTGTTCTGTTGTCTTCGCTAAAAACTCCAATGCCTTTTCCACTAAATTCCCACCTAAGCCGAACGGCCTCGACTTAATGAGAGCTATTCCCTGGGGTGTTAACCGTAACAGCGAAAAAAGATAAGAAGGACAGTGTGCATAAGAGGGCCGCATAATGCGAATCCAGGCGGATGCGGTGTGCGTTCAATGCTGAAGTGAGAAGCAATTGAGACACCTATCATTTCCAGCGGCACCAATTAAGAAATGAAGAAGAGTTCTCAACATCCTACTAACGCTTCACGGTTCTGCGTGCTAAAGGGAGCATCAACTTCACCGAGGCAGAATGCTGCATGATCGACTTTGTGTATGGCAAAAGTGACAGCCAACGCCATCACTGTCTCCTGCCCACCGGATAAAATCTGCACATCACGAATCTCCGAAATCCCCACAAACGAAACATTAGTTTACAGTCAAAAATCTCAGAAAGACAATCACACATTTTATTAGACACATCGTGCTGATTTTCAGGATGTGTTCTCTGGTAACCCTTTGAAACGACTACTTTATTCAGTGCGGTGAGAGAGAGGCTACGGCATACTAGGAGACACCACGCCCAAAACGCGCCTACCCACTTTCCGACAATTCCAACCGGAGGAATCTGAAGCCGAAGATAAGAAACACGGTGGGTATTTAATTTAGCCTGAACGAAAAGAATGGTCTTAGCAGGAAATTTCGGGCAGCTCCGTCTGCTCTTTGAGAAGGTGGATGTCTGCATATTCAAAGTCAGCGCATTACAAGATGATTTACAACCATCACAGTGCAGAAAGGTTGCAGATAAATGGCACGACCCGCCACACGACTCGAACGACATAAGTCTTTCTAATTCAAGAAAATATGCATTCCAATGCGTTAATATTTTGATCATAATAGCGCTTTTAAAATTCCAGACCGATTCAACCTATGCACAGACAAAAACATAACCTTTATTTCCAAATGCCAGTTCAAGGTTTTCAAAAAAATCATGAGTGCGAGCGCTAATCTGCATAGGTGAATTTTTTTCTATGAACAAATTTAAAGTCTGGTTCGCTCTGCAAGCGGGAATGTAAAGGTATGTATCGTAAACTGTGACTTCATTCGCTGCGACTATACCGGAGTCAAATAGTGACCGGTTTGCCAGGTGACTGGAAACGAAGGTATACCGTACATTGACTTTTCATAACTCAACATAATCACGATATATCTCTATGTACTTACAACTTTTCGTAACCCGCACGACGAAACTGTGGTATACAGAATCGACCGACAGCACGTCCACGAATGTCAGCTTTACCTTTAGTGGTTCCCGAATTGAAAAGCCAACACAGACTTACAAAGAAACTGAGGTACACAAACATAATACCGCCACAACGCACACTGCAGAAACAAACTTGCACAAGAACAAGAACAGCCTCTTTGGAGGATTTGCATAAGCATTTGAATCACCGCAGATATGTGATGTGTGTCATTACACACTTTCGCGATTCCCCCTTAGTGTGAGAAACCGGCTAGACCCCTGCGAGAATTCGCGTGAATATACAATGTGCTGATCTGATTTCTAAACAGCCTTTCTGTGCGACTTACCTTTGTGCGATGGGAAGATGTCCTTCTTCAAAGCCCTCCTTAAGTGGAGCGAAATTTTCCGGGCGTCTTATCCAATGCATCGGCATTAACGATGAAAAACGCAAGGACGAGGTCAAATCAAGGTGGACTGCGTTAATGCACTACAACGATGCAAAATTTCATAAAACAACTATCTTGCAAATTCCACAACCAATATGCCATAAGTGTTGCTGAAAATGTGTGTAGGTAAATGTACATCCCCACGTATACAGTCTCGCCATGATGCACAAGTTAGGCCGGCATCTTGAGGCTAAATAACATCGTTGCAATAATTTATTTGCAATCGACTTACCGAGAAAGGGAGGGAGAGGGTGGGAAGCAGGACGGCACTTCGCACCCATAGAAACCCGGGAAGATAAGAGAAAAGGGAATTAGAATTGGAAAGTGTAAAACTCACATTCACCGAACGCCAACAAAAGCTTCCATTGGACATGCTCTGATTCAATCGCTGCGTCCTGAATCGGCTAGACAGTAAGGCATTGCAACTCCACTCAAACCCGTCAAAAAAAACTTTGGAGCGAGATGAATCTAATTCGGCACACTGTATGTAGATGGGTTTCAACGTCTTCTACAAAGAGTAATGACCCGGCCATGTTTCATGCAAAAGGAAGCCATCTCTTTTCGAAGTTCCATGCTGGGAACTCTGGAATGAGCACGCCGATAAAGCGCGGCACAACTACAATGCAAGATTTAAGAAAGCTTTGTCAACACACGACGTATTAAAGTGGTAACATACAAGGGCTGATCGCATAATGATGTTGCCATTTCCACCAGGCACCAACTTTTGGAACACCGAGCGAAACTCTTTCAATACTTGTTTGAATGTCAGCTCAATGGCGTCATATTATGTTGAGCCAACATCTTCAGGGTACCGTCAGTGGGTTCAAAAGACAGCAATTGCGTTGGCCAGTAGCACCTTCCATTCAACACTCTCTCAAAAGCAGGAATATCAGCAAAGAACTCAACAAAGAAAGCATTGGAATTTAAGGGAAAGCTATCACAACTGGAAACCGCTTCTGGCACATATCGAAAAAGACATTGATGTCTTCCAGCCTAAACATCCCTCGAAAAAAGTCAGTATCAGAAATATTTCTGGAATATAAACCCACTCACTGATAATCGGAGTTTTAAAGCTAGAAGAAGAAGATCTGGCACCAACATACGAACAGTGAGGTGAAACGGACGCAAAATATTAATATCGCAACACACCCGAAAGTGACAGTTCTGTTTATCCCATTCTGTGGCATATTTTACTCTTAAGTATGCCTTGAAACAGAGCTGAAAAAAATTTTCTCAAACGGAATAGCTAAACGCTCCCTTTCCATAGGACATTATTGTCCATGTAATTCTGCTCCCCGAGCTTATCAACCAGTTGACCGATAGAAATGCAAACATCTTTGAAATACCGAAAACAATCTTTCTAAACGAAACGGGAAAAATTTAACCTTTAAATCAGCTCTGTTCCGACTGAAATTCCTCATGAACTCCTCACATTATGCGTTTGCCTCCTCGAACTGATAAACCGCTGCCTCGTTGATGGCCTTATACTCCCGTAGTGGTCCAGTGCCTCAGACAGCTTCCGTACAACTCCTTAGCGAATAGTTTTCGAACGCAACGGCAACGAATAAACGTTATACATCCGTAAAATGTTCATCTATGAGCACATATACAACGGGATGCGATATGAATGAGAAACCACTCCAATGATAAGACTTTAACAGTACACTCGCGAACCTCTGTTTGTTTGTCATCGATGGACCGACAAGAATTCCTCAGCGAAGGTGATGACATCGTGACGAAAGGGTGGTAACTGTATGTGATAAATACTTGCAAACTAACTGAAGAGATTTTGAGAATAAATTGTGAGCGAATGGAACATTTCATTTTCCTTAAAATGTCTGGCGCGAATCATAGTTAAGCAATGGTGATTCACAGCGGCATACAAGACGACCGAAGGCGCCATTGAGATGCATATCAGCGGAAGCTATTCATGATGCTTCCGCTGATGCATCTCTAGTCAAAATAGCGTCACCGACTGTAACTCTAATATCTCCAAAACGATACAGTGCCTCACTTCCGAGCGGAAACGTACCATTCAAATGAATAGTGCTTTATCTCTCAGCAAAAAACCTTCCATTCAAATGAATAAACTGAGTAGCCTACAAGAGCGGAGCAATCGACTAGATAAAAGCTGCCAGCAGATTTGCACTGGATCACTGTCCACCTCCCTCACACTTCATTTCCCGCCCAGTGCACCAGGTCACTGTTCACCCGTCACGGTTTCTCTTTCGACTGTTCATCTTCGACGGGCAGCTTTCGACGTGGCTTCGCTTTTCTCAAGAGGCTCGTTCACCTCAACACCACATAGAGGCCAGTTCTTTCGCGACAGTGTCACAGTTTTCTTGCACTGTCGGAATTTTCAGTTGGTATCAAGAACATTATCGGGTAGAAAATTTTTTTAAAGGCAATTCTTTAAACAATAACCTTCCACAGTTTGCCTCTTTGCGTCATCGTTCATCACGCTTGCAGGTGATGGGGAAAAATCTGCAACCATTAAAAGTTGAGAGTTTCACTCATCAAAGACAGTGGAAACTTGAATCATTTGCCATTTGCAGATTACGAGGTGACGAGCTACTGTGGAAAGAAAGCAGTGGAACCACCACGGACCTAATGAAAGAATTCACTATATGCAAATCATTCAAAGCAACGAAACTGAGAACGGTCTCCCCTCATCCAACTTAAAAATATAACATGTGAGATGCTAATCCCAGCAGCTGCCAAATAAACTGGAAGCTATTAAAAACAAGGGGAAAATACCTAGACGGCGATTTCCGCTATACTTTTAGGATTGATCAAGTCAAGGGGGATCATGGAGAGGCTTTTTGCGGCAAGTCTTCAGCAGAATGGTTCTCCGAACAAACCCATGACCTCCACAGATGGCGGACCCATGCTAAGAAATCTAGTCGAATAAGATGGATATGCTGACGAAATGGAGAAAAATATCGCCGTTCACTGAGGTGAAAAAAGATTTTCCATAATGGTCCAGTTGTAACTTGGACTGAATTCATGACGTACGCTGAATGATAAAAAGATTAGTCCACCTCCGATGAGGCTGAAAACGAAATGGAACTTCAGGACATTCTGCTGTACACACTGCTATTCTTAGGAGGCAGAGCTGTGCACCGAACTCGACGTTGAATCTATTCATTAACATTTGTAACTGCTGTTGGAACAAAGCCAAAGGGCTAAATTGATTCTAAAAAAATTTCATACGATCTTCGTGACAAACATTTTCGGTAGAAACCTCCTTTGGAATGCAAGATTTCGCCTGTTTCTGAGTGAATGGATCAGTCAGCTGGTCTGGTCATCTCTTCTCGTTGCAACAGCAGTTCATAATTTTCCGGACACATTCATTCACTAAGTTGTCGGCATTCTTCAAACGGTAAAAACTGCAGTCCTATGTTGACCATATGCCTTCTCCTTGGCAGAAAATTTTCGATTAGTTCTCATTGTTACCTCGATGGCGCCATTTCTCATATCGCTTAAAACGTCCAATCGATTTCCCTATCAATGTGGAAATAGAAAAAAGCCTTTCTGCAACTACTTGAAAGAAAGACATTTATTATTTTAGATATAAGTATATGTTGAGCTTATACCGCGCAAAGATCACAGTAATCACACTGCGAATATGAAGCAAGCAAGCCCTCAGCATGGTTAGATGTAGGAAAGGTTCTGCTCACCGATGTCAACCGCAGTTCCGAGCTTTAAACCTTACGTTCGATGGTTCAGTAAGAACGGCTCACTGAAGAACGTACTTTGGCTCTTTGCTTTCCAAAACGACAACTTTTTCACTGAGGGACTTTTATACGATGAAGGAGAAGTGGAGACTTTGATAGATGGGGAAGAAATTCGAGCTGGCGACTGTTAATGTTCTTCGCACCTATGGTTACTCTTTAATGCTGGGACAGTTTTCAGCCTTGCAGATCTCGACCACGGAAATGAGTCTCAAACATATTTTCTGTTGTGCTGTACTGTTTTACTGCATTGTAGTGGCCTCAATGCATGTCAGGAAATAATTGGCCCGAGTTGGTCGTAAGGAGGAGGAGAGGGTGAAGAAAGCCGTCAAAATCCTTGGTTTCAGGTTATCATGTTTTAAACTGGTTACATCCTAGAAAGTCTGGTTGCCACATTCTCATTCGAGAAGGGAACTTGCCGTTCATTTTTGCAGTAGTTTTTATGCACATGCCTCTGCAGGTGTTTATTTGAGGTGAATGGGTCATCATGCTGTCTGTTGTCAATTATTTCGTCACGCCTACGAATAAAGTATCCTTACGCATAGCGTGATACATTTTAACATTTATTTAGACGTTTATTCTGAAACTGTTGGTAGGGTGAGCACCAAATGATCACTATAGCTCAGTGGGGTCGACAGATTACTGAGCTCGACATCAGTGCGGATGCTCTAAAAGCTACTTTGAGGTAACGAGATAGCATGCTGGTATGACTGAAATATGCTTGCTGAAATTTTCGGGAAGGACACAGTATTCATGTTTACCATCTGCAGTCCATATTTGCTCAGACGCTGATCACGTTATGTTCCCTTCAGTGTTCGACGTGTGGATTTAACACTTCGTTTCATTTCTCGAGGGCGCCACATGCGATGTCCTCTGTTGCTATGAGTTCCGTTAAATTTGGGTGCACAGGTACCTTCCCATGTCTCGTGTTCTAATATTTGCAACTTTGTCGTGCAGCCACGCTGGAAGTGAGAGGCGTTTAGAACTAGCTGTTCAACAGGCAACTGGAGGAGACATCGCTTAGTTCTTGAAACGTCTTGCCAATTCAGTAAAGGAAATGGAGCATTCATTTAACTATCTCGCAAGCAAAATAACGCAGAGGAAAGCTTAATATGGCTTGCTGGCCCTTCTGTCGGCTGACGCTGTCAGCCACCTGAGGAAGTGAGTGTTTCGAACGTCTGAGTATAACTCATACAGTCGAAATGTGCTTGCTTGATATTATAATGCATACTGATGACCGTCGAGTTCAGAACCGAGAATAGTTAACGTTTACTGATTGAAAGGAAATATATTTCATTATCGTTTGAAGTCCGATCAGGAATCAATTGCAGGGCAATAGACACCCGTTACCCTTGTCATGTTAATCACCTTCACCACTCGACGAAGGGAACATCTGAAGCGGAATCGTTTTGTAATCGTCTCGGTCACCACAAACAGGCGGTTTCGATCTTATCTGCAACTGTCGACCTTTACCCGTGTCGACACTGTATAGCCTTTACCCTATATTTTTCATTATTCACTACCTTTTCTCGATGCCGAAACCGTCTCCTATGATGTCATTTGAAAAGACACACTCGGTTGTCACATAAGACATTCCTCTGCGTCTCATGCATCTAAATCCTTTGTATTATACGTCGATCCCGTTGGAAAAGATTAAGCCGAAGATTCGTAAAGGTGCTGGACTATCATATCAGTGTATGAAAAGCGCGCACATATCGCAATTTTGTTCACACGATTTAGAATGCCCTAATAATAAATATGTTGAGAAGCTGAAATCATAAACGAGAATTTTAGAATTTCGATGTACGTGGATATATAAAAAAACAACAAAATTTCAGATGGAGTTGTTGACGAAAGGAGTGATTTTGCCTCAAAACTGATGCATTTTGCCTCAGAACTCCACTTTTTTCTGGAAAAAACTGAAAATATCATTAATCGTTAACGTTGCTGGCATTAAAAATTAAAGTGATTAGCCTTAATTGGCCTCACAAGCCATTCAGAATGACTTCCGTTCTCTACTAGAAAAGGCAGGACTACTCATTCAGTTACGGTAAGTGTTGTCCTGATTTTGACTACATCAGACAACCTCTTCACCGAGCAACTTTGACGAGCTGTTGATCACTAGTATTGGTGGAGGGATATAGCGACATGACTTTAAACAACGAGCAAAACAGCAGTTCAGTTGCTTGCACCTCGCTTGTCCTTTTAGATACTCGTATTCGCGGTGTGTGATGTGCGAAAGAGTCTGTTTTCCTGTCCTCTTCAGTACGCTTCTGAAATACAGTAGTATACCGACCTAGGAGGGCTATCGAAAAGGTTACTTATATATGGCAAAACTTCGCCACAATTTCCATTGAATAAGACACCAAAAAATATGTGGATTACTGCCGGCTTCCTAATTCTGGTGCTTTTCACCAGATCTAACGTCATATCCAAATTTTTCGTAAAGTATGAGTGAAAAATTGTCTCGAAAGGAAGGAATTCTATTACCACCATTCAACAGTGTCAAGCAACTGAAGCGATCGTGAAAAGAATTCTCACGCTCGTTTGCGTTTTCAGCACTTCCGGTGACCGACTCTTACTTGGCGCGATTGGCATGGACTTAGGTGTTCCTCCGGCTCTGTACTGGAACTGCAAAACGCAGCATTTGCAGCAACATTGTTACAGTGCAATCCGACATATATCACGTGGTACTCAATATAATGCAACATCACCACATGCAAAATCTAACACCGATGAATAAAGGCTTCGTTAGTGCCCCAAAATGGTTAAAGTATCGTTTCTGAAGGCTGAGAGGATGCCTCCATTGTTGAAGCGGTAGGAGAAATTGGGCAGAGGAAAAAATGCTGAATAACCCAACCCCTTAGTTGTCTTATAAAACACTTAATATCACCAATCTTCAGTAAGGGCACCATGCTCTCGTATTACAATGCATCGTAGCTTTCGAGTAATTGAAGGGACATTCGGTTGCACAGTTACAAATATGAAATGCACAAATCGCTCAAGCCTAGTTCCTTTGCGCATAACAATTTATTGACGATCATCTGAATGGTTCTTTGAAAAAAGATGTTACAACGTGTTGGAGTATAGGCGATGGGTGTCGGTTGCACTCGTGCACGCAATCGTTGCAACATTGCACAGTGGAAGTTGCGAGGAACTGCAGTTAGTGGCTTTCCAACGAAAACATCTGCCCTTTCCGGAATACTCAAAATTCGTCTCCTTTCAGAACTGATGCACGTCTCTAGCACCCGTCAATCGAACCTCTCCTCGTGACTCCAAAAGTGTCTTTTCGGAAGCTAATTCACGAAAAATGCATGAAATATTGCCATTGTTCCGTTGCATAATGTCGGAAGCATTCGCCTAATCCCTCAAGAACCATCACTTTGAACCTATACATATGCAAGTAAGAGAAGCGCAAACTTTGGCCAAGATTGGTGAGTAAGATGGGGTCGTCGTCGTTTTATTGATATTCGCATCGTCACTTGATTCCGTCTTTTTGCCCTTTCGCCGGCAGCACTGTACAATAAGTGAGAACGACCCAACGAGAAAAAATATTGAGAATGACATTATACTGCAATGACATACGATGGCAGACAATCACTACAACACTGCAGGGAGAGGGAAGGGTGCGGCCAAGTAGTATTGAGGAGACAGAACTAAGTTGGAGGGGTGCTTGTCCGAAGTGTATCAGCAGTTCATATTTGCTTTAAAAATGTCTCTTTGGCATTCAGTGGTTTTAAGCAGCTATGAAAGAAACAGCGTCAAAATCTCAAAGACTAATCTTAATAACTAAGAAGTGCCAGATTTCTAATGCTAAGTGTCCTCTCGAGGAGCTGACCTAAGTTCTAAAAGAAAGCCTCTACCATTCGACAACTTCGTTCGGTATCGACTTGGTGGAGTGGTGGCGCAAATCATCCATCCGTAATTCTTTACGTGCAAAAAGGTATCACTAATGTCGACGTCCTGATCCTGACACGATCCCAATTCCCCCATCAAGCTTTTCGCGTTCCTACCGATCGAACGTAATGGCGGTGGTATGCCATGAACTGGAATTTGACAGAGGGATGCAATTTGTCAATGACCCTCTCAGTCCTCCGAAATAGGTTTGAAAAGACATATCTTAGGATCCTTGATGACCACTTGTACTTCTGGGTGCAGTAGTCGAGTTTTTTTCGGAATGAAAATTTTGGAAATTTCCACCACACCGATTATGATGCCAAACTCAAATAGCTTCGAACAGGACTACCATAGGAAAAATGGAGACTGCTGCTGGAAGAGGCATGAGAAACATGTGAGTGTGGAAACAAGTCTCCACTGCTTGCTCTTGAAGGGTCTCTTACGTTGAAAAGAATAATGAAGTGATGCTGCTGGAATTCGAATAGCACGTGTCAGACGCATTCGGTTCTGTAAGGACCATGCATATTGCACTAAAAATATTTACTCCAGTCAAAATGCTCACCTCAGAGCTGTACCCATTCTACACCACCGTTCCGTTTCTGCCAATTGGAGCACTCCTATGCGAGCTCCGAAAATATCCACCGATCGTTTCCGACTAGTCTGCTATAAATGACAGCTGCTTTTTTCTCCCCCCTTTGTGATAGAATAACTTTCGCATTTTTCATCGATGCCAGTATGGAAAATTGTCGTTTCAGCTGTCTGATGCAGATTTCTTGGAGCTACTCCACGACAGCTTATCAACGGATGTAGAAGATGCTTCAGTGAATAGCATTGAGTGCATAAGACGGAATGCCTAAATGACGACCCTTTAGAGTACCGCCGAAAATAATTTTCCTGGAACAGTTATGCTCAAGAAGGATAAAGCGTCGAATATTTGAGCTTGTCAGCCGATCAATCATCAAGAATCGTTTTTTGCTATTCTCTGAGCTTGCAGATCAGCCAGAGCGACTATCGTCAACCAGCTGACTTATCACCAAGTTTGCTTCTAGTAGACAGGTTTTCATGCCCCGAGCACCTCTAGACTCCATATAAATCTCGGAGATCTTTTTTTGCTCTAACCACTATGACATGTGGACCCCTGTTGAAACACAAAATATTCGATGACGAAATTTCGGCTCATATTTCATAGACTGCAGCCATGAAGGTCGTGTTATATGCTTTCCAAGTTGCCGGATTTAGAGCGGATCTGGTGAGCTCTGACCCAAAATCACGCTGAGGTAGTTCACATCCCGGTCCAGGTAGTAATAAAGTCGGGAGCGGAGCTCGACCCGTCTATCGTTTCATGGTCACGAATTAAGTCTTAATAAGGAGCTCTCCTGAGCTCGACACGGGGGCCTGTCCATGGTTGCTACCAGTGTCCGAATGGCGAGCCTTTGCTAGGGCAGATTTCGCTGATCTGCCTAGCTCCACCTTCCATTTCCGGTGATGCATGACGTGCCCTTTTTCCCACTGAAACGTTTAATTTTTGTCTCCCAATTTCCACTGGGTGTATCATCGTTTGCACTATGTGTTTCATCGTTTCCGTTCGTCATAGGCGCCGCTGAGGCGGTCAGCCCTTTTTTGCTACACGCTGGCTGCAATGAGCCACGATGACGCATCTCGCGTTTCGCGACATTCCTTGCCACTACGACAAAACGCGGTTGTGCGAAACGTCGTTCTGGACTCTTTCGCATTTCGTGTTACACGTATACGGAACACTTCGTCTAAAGAACTGATGGAGGTCTTGAATGTTCTTCTGTTCGCACACAAACGAAATCCAATAAACCCTCCATGATGTTCATTTCTTGAATTCTTCCTTCATCGCTTTGCTATCAGTTAATTGATAAGTACCCTTCCATTCTATTTCCTTCTTAAATCATTCTTTTCCTTCGTTGCAGTCATTACCTTGCCGTCGACAGGTGAGTGAAGTTCGCCGTCGTTTCTTTATCCACGTTGAATTCATTACCCTTTTGATGAAGACAAATCGTTCACATGAGCGATCATGGACGATAGCAGATTCTGGGAGTGCATATCGAGCTTCTGCGCTCGTCGCTAATCTTTAGAAATCAAAACATTTATTGCATGAAACTCTTGTGGACGGCACGTTGTTCAAAGCAGTGCTCATGCATGAACAGACATTGGTCGTTTTGCTTATTAAAATTTGCGCATTTGAACTTCTTTCCATGCGCGTATAATCAAGCACGAGGGATTTGCAGCATTCAAGCGGGTTGTAATGCATTGTTTTCCCCATTCATCGCTTCATCGGTTTTCTGTAGGCACGAATTTCGAGATGTTAATGTTTAAAGCGAGCAAACAACTCTTGAAGCCGTCAAAAATTAAGGTCCATTATCTCAAGGAACACTTAAGAATGTTGGTTTGCATTTTGCATACGTTTTTCGATCCTCTCTATGACTTCATCTTACGGAGTGTGATAATTCTGGCGCTATCCTATTTTGCCTAATCATTGTAGCCTTACACTTCTCCAGTTCCATGTTAATGCTGTTCGTGACATGACGGCAACCTAGGCCCAATGAATTAGGAATAGAGTGAATGATAGGTTTTGTCGCTCAAATTCGTCATTCCCATCCACACTTACTGATAATCCGATGGGGACATTGTTGGTTTGTGCTTTGTCAAATGTGTTGTGAGAATGTTCGAAGTTTTAGTTACGTATGACTTGCGGCAGTTGATGTTAGAAATTCGTGCGAGGATCTCACGCATTTCGATCTTCTCAAGGCTTCCATATACTTCACAATTTTTCTTATCTCTTCGGTTTGCGTGATTCAGTTACCTGTAGATTTGAGATAGCCTCATAGGTGGGAAGGTCCGGAATTTTAGCAGGAGTTTGAGAACAGTTAATGCGCTTTAAGGTTTATAAGTGCACGACGCGGAGGAGGGGAAATACATTTTGACTATTTAAACGATCTTATGCTCTGCGATGCATGAAATTGTCGAAGCTGCAAAGATGCTTGTCATTAAGAGAAATTCGTTGAATCATTTGCAATATTGCAACTTTCAGTGAGAATGCGACTGTATGTTTTGATTGAATAGTACCTTAAAATTTGAATGGGCTGCGTAACTGCATCGGCTTTTTAATTTTATTACCGACTTGTTCTGCTGATAAGAATGGGTTTAGTTGCTTTCGCAGAGCATCATGTAGATTTCATTCATTTTTTGATGCAAAAGAAATGAATTTATTATTAAACATCGTGGGGGTGGGGGATAGAATTGGTGGACTTGGTTGGCCAGTGCAAGCTTTGTTGGTCATTTATTATATATTACGAAAAGAACTGCAAATGGACTTCAGGCTTGAGTTTACGTTTCCAATACGGGACGTCAGCATGCTGCCACTTTGACTCCTTTTCCGAGAATTTTTTGGGTTCAATGCAAGATCAGGTGCTCCTTAGAAACAACATAATTGTTGGTATTGCGCAAGTATAAGTAGCAGTATCCCAGTAGATGAGGGATGCGCACTCAGCATGCTCAAATACTTCCATCTCATTTCGAAAAACTGCAAAGAACTGCACTAGGGTCCCATTTGATTATCACTTACTAACCAAAATTAGATACTCCGAATTATGGCTCATCCTCTATTCCACTTCTTTTAAACGAGGATTTGAATCCGCTCTGAAATGTTTTATAGGACGGCTTTTGAGAACTTTCAGCATATACTCTCTCTGGTTGTGTTAATAAGACAACGAAGTATTTGCCTCATTTCAGGGCTTTGAATCGATATTCTATAAAACAGTATTTGTTGATATTTGGACATAATGGGAGCTTACAAAGGAGCATATGGCTGCAGAGTTAGAGCAACATGATAATGGATGAGCGAGAACAAATTGGAGGTTTTAGAAGATTTCATTTACTAACTGTTCTGCTGTATGGCCAAGAAGTAACTTTGTCATCCGTCCCATAACTTTGTTTTTCGGCAGAATACGTGAGCACGATGGTCGCATTCTTAGGACAACTTGTTAGACTGATGAGGATGCGTAGCACGAGACGTGCGACCAGCGATTGATGGTGTGTGCTCTTTGCACTATATGGATCGTTCTCTGTGGAATGGAGACTGTGCTCCTCTCATTTTTCTCTCCCACAGTGGGTAGCTGCTTGAAATTAGTTATGAGTCGACTTCGTTATGGATGGCGAATCATATTTAATAGATGTTTCGTTGATTGATCCTAATGTTAATCTTGATCCGCTTCAAACCCGCTATCGTGTCTTCATTCGTGTGGTTGTCGGTGGTCTTTTGAAAAGCCCATTTAGGACTGTTTATGTGTGGAGTGATCATGTTCCTCGAACACATTACTAGTTCGACTGATCGGCTACCACACTTCCACGCCAATTTAATTAAATAGTTGTTCAGTACTATGGCCATTCGTGAAACCGTGCTGCAAATTAATTCGCTACCAAAGACTGATCGACATCAGACCCTCTTCGAGTGTGGTCCTAGCTTATTTCCTTGTAAATTTGGTGCTTTTTTGCTGACCTGTTCTACATTCAGTGGTTCTCTTGTGTTGTGTGCTTATTACCGTTTTATTTCGTTACGTTTCGCTTTCATTTTGTTTGTGTTTTCTTTGTTTTTTGTATCCAATTTTTCATAATGTTCCTATAAAAGAAGGGGCTGATTAAGGGCGAATTGAACGCAAACAGAAATGAGGAGAACAACGAAGCGCTCAAACTAAGCGAGAGAACACGTAAAGAATTAATGCATGAACGAATGACCCCGAAACAGTGGACGCAAGCAAAGCGATGAACAAATCCCCAGCACTCTCGAGGGCTGTTTATAATGCTGTCGAAAGGTCATACGTACATTCACATAAAATCACCATCGCAGACTAATATCTATTTCCGCGGCACTTCCAACGTTCTCAACCTATTTCAACATCTCAACCCTCTCAACCTATTTCGACCTTTCATTTCAACCTTTCAAATTTTCAAAATATTTCAACCTTTCATTTCTACATTTCAACCTTCTCAACCTATTTCAACCTTTCATTTCAACCTTTTCAACCTTCTCAACCTATTTCAACCTTTAAACCTTCTTAACCTATCTCAACATTTCAACCCTCTCAACCTATTTCAAATTTTCATTTCAACCTTTTCAACCTTCTCAATCTATTTCAAGATTTCAAACTTCTCAAAATGTTTCAACTTTTCATTTCAACCTTTTCAACTTTCTCAACCTATTTCAACATTTCAACCCTCTCAACCAATTTCAGCCTTTCTTTTCTATCTTTCGACCTTCTCGACCTATTTGAAAATTTCATTTCAACCTTTCAACCTTCTCAACCTATTTCAACTATCCAAACTTCTCAACCTATTTCAAAATTCATTTCAACCTTTCAACCCTCTCAACCCACTTCAACCTTTCATTTCAACCTTTCGACCTTCTCAACATATTTCAATATTCATTTCAAATTTCAACCTATTTCAACCTTCTCAACCTTCTCAACCTATTTCAACCTTTCATTTCAACCTTTCAACCTTCTCAACCCATTTCATCCTTTCATTTCAATCCTTCAACCTTCTCAAAATATTTCAACCTTTCGTTTCAACCTTTCAACCTTCTCAGAGTACTTCAACCATTCATTTCAACCTTTCAACCTTCTCAACCTGTTCCAACCTTTCATTTCAACCTCTTCAATAACTTTAAACCTTTCATTTTAAAATTTCAACCTTCTCAACCCATTTCAACCTTTCATTTCAACCTTCACAACCTATTTCAACCTTGTATTTCAAGCTTTCAACCTTCTCAAAATGCTCCAACCTTTCGTTTCAACCTTTTCAACAAATTTAAACCTTTCATTTTAACCTCTTAACCTTCTCAGGCTGTTTCAACCTTTCATTTTAAACTTTCAACCTTCTCAATCTATTTCAACCCTTCATTCCAACCTTCCAACCTTTTCAACCTCTTTCAACAATTCATTTCAACCTTTCAATCTTCTCA
>CM075173.1:12629741-12630907 GCA_037576465.1 Parascaris univalens
AGAGAGAAAGAGAGATAAGAGAAAGAGAGAAAGAGAGAAAGATCGACAGAGAGAAGGAGGGAAAGAGAGAGAGCGAGAGATTAATATAGGAAGAGAGAAGGAGATGAGAGAAAAAGAGAGAAAGGGAAAGAAAGATAGAGAGAAAGAGAGAAAGAAGAAAGAGAGAAAGAGAGAAAGAGAGAAAGAGAGAAAGGGAGAAATTGAGAAAGAGAGAAAGAGAGAAAGGAGAAAGAGAGAAAGGAGAAAGAGAGAAAGAGAGAAAGAGAGAAAGAAAGAGAAAGAGAGAAGGAAGAGAAAGAGAGAAGAGAGAAAGAGAGAAAGATAGACAGAGAGAAGAGGGAAGGGGAGAGAGCGAGAGATTAATATAGAGGAGGGAAAGAGATGAAGAGAAAAAGAGAGAAAGAGGGAAAGAGGGAGATTGAGGGAGAGAGAGAGAGATAGACAGACGTACAGAAGAGAGAGAAGGGAGAGAGAGAGACAGAGACCGAGAGAGATAGAGAGAGAGAAAGAGAAAAAAGAGAGAAGAGAGAATGAGAGAAAGAGAGAGAGAGAAAAAGAGAAAGAGAGAAAGAGAAAAAGAGAGAAAGAGAGAAAGAGAAAAAGAGAGAAAGAGAGGAAGAGAGAAAGAGAGAGAGAGAGAGAGAAAGAGAGAAAGAGAGAAAGAGAGTCAGAGAGAAAGAAAGAAAGAGAGAAAGAGATAAAGAGAAAAAGAGATAAAGAGAGGAAGAGAGAAAAAGACAAGAGAAAAAGAGAGAAAGAGAGAAAGAAAGAAAGAAAGAAAGAGAGAAAGAGAGAAAGAGAAAAAGAGAGAAAAAGAGAAAGAGAGAAAGAGGGAAAGAGGGAATTGAGGGAGAGAGAGAGAGAGAGACAGACGTACAGAGAGAGAGAGGGAGAGAGAGAGAGAGAGACCGAGAGAGATAGAGAGAGAGAAAGAGAAAAGAGAGGAAGAGAGAGAGAGAGAGAAAGAGAGAAAAGAGAAAGGGAGAAAGAGAGAAGAGAGAAAGAGAGAAAGAGAGAAAGAGAGAAAGAGAGTAAGATAGAAAGAGAGAAGAGGGATAGAGAGAGAGAGATAAGAGAGAGAGAGTGGGAGAGAGTGAGAGAGGGAGGGAGAGAGAGAAGACAGACAGACAGAGAGAAAGGAGAGAGTGAGGAAGAAGTGAGAGAGA